>SCLG01000011.1:1135980-1166183 GCA_004367875.1 Oikopleura albicans | reverse complement strand
TTGCAAATGTTTGTCTTTGGATTTACAACTTGACCCCGTTCATTTGGTAAATTATGAATACGCTCCGTTTAATTCTGAAGGGCAACGCGAGGACGAAGAAGTTTTACTTTTTGATTTACGGGAAACAAGATATAACAAACTTTCTTGCGCAAAAATGTTTCCGTTTAAATTAATAACGAAACATCTCAAGACTTATTATGGTAGAGCGTCTGATCCTCCAGATTCTCCCGAGATCACAGAAATTAAAACTGTCTTTCGACCAAACCCGATTGAATGGAAAATGTTCGAGTCGCTGAAAATTGATGACGTGTATACAGAACGTGGTCATTCTGCAACTTATCAGGAAACAGATTCAACCGAAGCGATGATTACATTCATAGAAGACCGCAATCATTACAAAAAAAAGCTAAAGACCAACATCCGTGTTTCACTTCTTATGGCCAATTTGGAACTACAACAAAAACTTGTTGGATTTTATCGCACTCCTTTTGATTTACCACGAAACGAGTTTGTTCAGTCAGCTCAGCGATTACGTTATAAAAGTGAATGGGTTCTCAAATGGCAATGGTCAGAAAACATGACATGTTCCTTGTCCGAATGGTCAAATTCGTTAAATTCGGATGCCATGATAGAAGTTTCTAATTTTATTCAATATGAAAAAACGCGGATTCACCAATTTAAAAAAGATCTCAAGTTGGATCAGCATCGATTTTGGTTAGATGAAATTGATGAACCGTTGACGTATATCAAAAATTTGCAAATGTATTCTGAGCTACTGAATATGATGTTTGGCCAGTGCGTCAAAGGCATGGAAGCTTTGTGGCAAGCTTTGAACAAAAGTCAAAAAGATTTGACAAACTTGATGGAAAAATGTATTGACAGGTAATTTAATCTAAAAATCTATATTTTTACAATAATAATTTAATAGCGAGATTCCGGACAAAAACATTAATATAACACATACGGTAGTTAAACCAAATGATTGTCTTATTTGTGGTCGCGAAAATACAGAAACATTACTTTGGGGCTTTGTATCCTGCGGGCACATGTTTCACTTATGTACGGGTGAGTGCAGTAATTGTGTCAAAGTTTGCCCTTTTCGATGTCCAGGTGATGGGCTTAAGCAACGATTTTATTTTAAAACTTGGGCTTAGGGTTTTAGTTTCGAATGGCCACAGTACTTATTTTTTTGTATATAAGCCAATTTTATTTTTTCAATTTTCGTCACAAATTTTCGTGCCCTAAACATGGCTGATTTAATTAATTTGCATACTGTAAATAATTCATCGTTTTTTTGGATCCAGCCAAAGGCCGGACCAACAAAAAAGACAATGTTACCAATTAAACAATTGGTAAAACTTTGGTTTTTTCTATCAGCATTTCGTGTTATCAATCGTTTTCCGCCTCGAGTTGACGGTGCAGTGATATTTACCCAAGGAACAGAGATTATTATTAATTTCAAAAGCTTTATGAGAATTTTTTCACTTTATACATAAATTATCTCTGACAGAAATTGTCGGTCATCGTGGAATCAAAAACAAGGTCAACAAGTGCTTCACACAAGGAACAGAGTTGATATATATTTAAATGTTTGTTGTTTATACTTTTTCATTGGAAGTATATCATCTCTGTCAGATGTGCAAAATGCTCACAAAAATATCAGTACAAATGCCGACAAAGAAGAGTTAATTATTCCATCTTTTTGTTCATATTAACATGATAAAAAATTTGAATTTTTGTATTTGACTACGGAGCATCAAATAATAATTACAATGTAATTAATAATTACATTGTAATATACAATTAACTCTTTAAAAGTACGCCGTTCAGCAAAATTTGATTTCCCATTGCGAGACGAACCCGTTGCAAAAATCAATTTGGAACAATTTGGAACAAATTTGGAACAGAAAGTAGAAAAAGCCGACTCGATGGAAATGAAACTACCCAACGGATTCAAGATTTCGGCTAATGGGCAAATTGCAATCGCCGCTATTTCCACAGCTTTTGCGTTTGCTTTTTTTTGCGAAAAATCGACAAAATTGCTACTATGCGTATGTCAACGACTTAACGCACCGCCCGTCCAAGAACCCCCTCGGTAATAATATTTTGTTATTTATGTAAATGTCGTTAGGTTATTCTAGTTTTCCGACTCCGCCAGATCCTCAATTGTTTCTACCGCCGCGTTATGAAGATGTGCTTGCAAATGAAATGGACCGCCTCGATTTAGACGATTGACAACAAAAATCTTTAAAATTTATGTTTACATTTTACTGTTTAATGCATTGTGGCCATTCAATATAGTTTGTTTAATGAAAACTATTGTGTCATTCTTGTCTCAGAAATATTTACTCAAAAAATAGTATTGTCTTGAAGCGCTTATGGTAACAAAATCTTCGCAAAAATCCTTTGTTCATTTAAAATTTTGGCAGGTACTTTACATCCGCTAGTTGAAAAGATTCCATGAATGTGCGTTTATTTAACAGAAAAATTGTATTGTCTTAAAAATGCTTATGGTAACAATAAGTTTGCAAAATATCCTTTGTTCTTTTTAAATTTTGGCAGGTACTTTACATCCGTTTGTTGAAAAACTTCCAAAAATCACAAACTTCTCGACAAAAATCAATGTCCGCTAGTGGGTAAATAATGCTTAAAAACAATGGTAAAGTTGTCCAAGTTACAATCGAAAATTGAAAAACGTTTGAAATTTTTTCAACATGTCTTCAGTTAACCTTTTTCAACATGTCCAGGAAATGAATACTTGCGTAAAACCTTCGCTGAAAATTATTATGAAATCGCTGGCGTTGTATGCCGTACGCGATGAGCTGTTAAAAGTTTATGTAAAATTTCAAATTGTTGAAGAGGAAATCTGGAAGGAGAAAGTTGAACCAGATATGACTGAGAAAGTCAAAAGCGGTAATAAAATGAAAAATAGAGAGAACATTTTTTTACAAAAATTATTAAGGATTCATGTACTGCAGCCTTGTGAATGGTACTTTCATACTGAACCACAAGGAACCTGATTTGGGTACAGTGACGTTGTCAGCCATGGTGTCATTACTGGAGAAACAAGATGCGCAGCAAATGCGTATTGCGGGAAAACCCGTCGCGGGCGCTTACCCTGTTATTCTTATGAATTAGTCAGATTATTTCAAATCTGAAAATAGATTAGATTATAAAAAAAGTATTTTAATTTTTGAAAATTAAGAATGAGCCGGTCTATCGAATTTATATTTTCGCCAGAAAAGATCCGAATTCATCCGAATAAATTTGGACCGGTAAATAAAAAATGATAAGGTTAAACAAAATTAACATAATATAATAGGGATTTTTCATTGTGGCTGAAGGGAATGGCAGTTCTTCGTCTGAAGAGGCTTCAAGTCCACTAAAATTGGCTGGAAATGTTCAAAAAAGAGCATTAAGTGTAAATAATTATTCATAAAAATCTATTAAAACTAAAAAACATATCTAGCTTTTGTGGAACGCAGCAGGTACCGAAAAGTCTGTTCAAGTGAGATGTTCTCGTAAAGTTGATGCATCAAACGATCAGTACCGAATCTTAGCCGTTATTGAGATTTAAGGTCAGCTTATAAACATACCAATTAACACATTTAGGATTATTTTTCAAAAAAAAGATAAAAATAATGTTTTATTTAGGATACTGCAAAACTGCTGGAAAATTGTCTCCATAAACATTAGTATGAAAAGTAACTTTAATCTTATATTATTCTAGTATGTCTCGTACTAATTTAAGTCAAATTAACAAAGAATTGAAAAAGTGGACTATCGCTTCTCAAAAACTTAGGACCACGTCCACTATTGCGCATGCCAAGATCAAGGCTCATCTAGGTGTTTACGAAACAAAAGCAAGTAAAGAGGAAATTAATCAGCTTCAAACTGAAATAGGTAATTTATATTTACAATTTTTGTTCATAATTTTGCAATTATAAATTATAGAAGCAATTTTGGATAGGATTCACCGAAATGTTAATGGCAATATCGAAGCGTGTTTGTCAGACGTTGAACAACTTGCATCTCATGAACAATTTTCCAAAGCTCGAAAACGAAAAGGTGCAGTTGGCAAAACCAAAGCCAAAAAACCAATGAAAAAATTATTGGCTGAAAGCGCTGGGTGCCAATTCATGCAAACAGAAGCCAAAGAAGGTAAATTTTTAATATTCGGGGAAATTTTATATATTTTCACATTATTTAAATTCATAATGTAAATAAATTTTAATTGGATATAAATTTGCAAAACTTTCTTATAATAAATAGTTAATTTTTCGACTTTCTGACTGTGATTATTCATGATTATTCGTAGACAGCGAAGATGGGCACGAAACTGGATCAAGCGACCAATCAGCAAACGAGACGCCTGTAACCGAATCTACCGAATCTAGCGAAGAAGAATGAAAATAATTATTAATTCACACTTGAAAATAATTGTAACATTTTAATTGTGAAAAAAAAAAAAAAAAATAAAAAAAATGTTTGAAATTTTTCTGTTTATTTTATTGTTTATCAATTTGTCTATTGTCTTTTTTGTTGGAGTACTTGCAGGATTAGTTATTAACGCGGTTGGAAATCAAGGTAAACAAAAGATTAATATCATGTGAAATAAAGAGAAAAAAATTTTTCTTTCAAAATTTATTTTGTGTACTTGGCAAACAAAATTTGAATCTTTCAAAATTTATTTTGTGTACTCGGCAAACAAGATTTGAATCTCTAAAATTCGGATTTGTTTACTATACGAAAAAACTAAAAATACCAAAAAATTATGTTACGCAATCTGGTAAAATTTTATAAATTAATTTCTTAGTCGAAATGCCTGCACAAATTGTGGCGAATGCAGAACCTGATTTCCAAGAAAATATTCCCGCTCCAGAACCTGAAATTTTCCCTGAACCCGTTAATGAACCAGAAATTTTCCCTGAACCCGTAAATGAACCAGAAATTTTCCCTGAACCCGTAAATGAACCCGTAAATATTCCGGCCCTAGAGATTATCCCGGAACCCGTAAATGTCCCGGTCCATGTACCCCAAATGGAAAATGGTCGATTAGCGAGTTACATGGACATGATGGACAATATTGGCCGTGGACCTGCCGAACGAACCCGATCGCATTATGTACATGCTAGCCGAAACACTGCCAATGAAAACGAATTCCAATTGTAAACGTTCATTATTTTTTGTCATTCACCCATGCTCAAAAACAAATACTTCTGTCCTTGAAAAAATACTTCAATCATTCAAGTTTATACCGCATTTTACAATAAATGTAGAGAACTCGTAATTATGAAAAAAATATCTTGTTTTATTGAAACGCTGGAGCCATATGGACTTTTTATTGGTTGTAAATTGGCTACAAAATCGGGAAATTTGAACACAGTGCGAGAATCTGTTGATTTTTTTAATGAAGTGTCTGAAGAGCTTGTCCGTTTCTTAGAAATTTATTCATATGAACCAGAAAATTTGGAAAAATGGTTTTCCAGGTAAGACTATTTCTAAATTTTGTTATTTTTCTGATTTAAAATATTAGACCGATTGGTGTATTTAATATTATTGGTCGAAAAAATTGGTCAACGTCTCTGGATATAGTTCCGAATAGTTACGAAAATGTTATTTGGTTCACAGACAGTCGATTATCTGCTGTTTCTATTTGTGCCAGATGTTCGGTGCAAAATAGATGTAAAAACTGCAATGAAAAATATTTGGCTGAAGTCTTACTTTTGGTTGATTGCTCTTTAGATGTCATAAAAAGTTCACTCATGTCCATGAAAACTATTCCAGTAAAAACAATTACAGAAGCCCTCAAATTAAGTGATGTTGATGCAATGTTTGAAGTCTTAACCCAACGTCGCATCCGATATCTCGAAGGAAAGTATAAAGTTCATTTCTATTTTTACTATAGAGATAACGTGCAACTGCAAAAGAAAATTGCGAAACGGAACGAACTTAAAATTGCTCGACAACCATTAAAAATTAAATATGAAAAGAAGATCAGCATTATATTATCAAAGACATTACCAGAAACAACTCATGGTATTGTTGAAGACTTTGAACTAATTGTTGACAAAAAACTTTTACCCAAGTTGTTAGTTTGTGAGAAAATAAGCAAATGCAAGTTTTCTACATACGATAATTACAACTTTGAACGTCATCAAAACCGTTGTGGTATATCAAATGTTAAAACGGTAAAATGCAAATCGAGTCAATATGGAAAAGATACTACAATTATGCGAGAAATGACCGATACAGGGTTAATACCTATCGAAGCTCTTAATTATCGAAACTGGCTAATAAGTACTTTTGATATCGAGACGATTGAAGCTCCGTTTAGTCTGTGCGAACCACAACACGGAATGACCGTCAAAGCTAATTTACGGTTACTTTCAATTGCAATTGGCTCAAATTTTCCCGGTTATGAGCCAAAATGTTGGGTTCGAAAGTCCATGGACCCTGACGAAGAAAATCGAATTATCAAATGTTTCATTGATGAGCTGGCTAAACTGTACGAACAAAAACAATCACAATTGCCTTCTTGGATATTTGATGCACTCGATAAAATTGAAGAGGAAAAATTACAGTTAAAAGCTCGAAAAGCAAAATGGCATGAGTTTTTGGTGTGGTCGCGATATAAAAAAGCCTTGGAAAAATTATGCGTGCTCGATTGTTTTGGTTTTAATTCTGGCAAATTTGATCTACCCGTTATTGCTGCTCCATTATTATTACATTTACGACAAAAATGTAGCAAAGTTTCTATACTGAAAAAAATGACGTCTTATATTTCAATTTCAACAAACATGTTTGTTTTTAAGGACGCTTTAAGATTCACAGCACCGTGTTCTTATGATAAGTTCGCAAAAGTATGGGAAGCGCCAGCCAGTAAAAGTATTTGGCCGTATACGTATTACACCGACATTGATCAAATGAAAGATGCTAAAAAGTTCCCACCTCTTTCAGCATTTGAGTCAGAACTCAAAGGTGGTGAAAAACCTGACATGAAAACTTACATTGCCGCAAAAACAGAATTTTACAGAAAAAAATTGTTGCCTAAAGGTCACCCTGACCGCATTGTCTCCATGTATGGGTTTCTTAAATATTACAACTGTATGGATGTCCAGCCCTTGGCTATTGCAATTGAAAATTGTTTCAAGTGCTATGACCGATATTTTGGTGTCAATGCTATGACTGCTCTGAGTTTACCTGGATTAGCTATCGAAGCAATGTTCAAAAATTATGAGAAAGATGATCCGCTGATTTTTTCTTTTAATGAAGATTTTACAAAAATAAACAAACTATTTCGCGAGCAAGTTTATGGAGGCCTTGTCAACGTTTTTAGGCGTCATGTAACGACCTTTGACCCAGATTTCCCAATTCCAAATGCGGCTAGACATGCACCAAACGGTGACCCTTTTACAGCAATTGTGTCTCTTGATTTTACGTCAATGTATTTATATTGTCAAGGCCAATTGATGCCAACATCGCCCGGTATCTTGTGGACAAAATCAGAAACGAAATTTACAAAAAAAGTTATGACAGCAGGCCACTCTTTTAAAGCGCAACAATGGCTATGCTATAAGCAAGCTACTGATCCGTTCCTGAATAATGCCGACGGATCCCGGAGCGTTATCGAGCATCAGTACCACCGCGGAGAAGTGAAAATATGGAGCTCTAAAACTCAGAAAAAGACTTGGAAAGCTGACGGTTATGCCGAAACTGATCACGGTATTAAAATATACGAATTCAATGGTGAACGATGGCACAAAGGATGCCCAAATTGTCACACGTTCAACGATCCTACGTGGACAAGGAAAAAAGCTGACATTTATAGCCAAGGTTATATTCTTGATGTTATTTGGGAATGTCAATTTGATACATTATTGCCGTCTATTATGAATGTAACAACACCACTTATCCCTCAAATTCTACTGAAAAATCAAACTGAAAAGTCATTGTTGGAGGGTATTAAATCTGGCGAATTATTCGGGTTTATTCAATGTGATATTGAGTCTCCACCGGAAGTTATTGAGGAAATGAGCACATTTCCACCTATTATTAAACGACAAATTATAACCGACGATTTTCTTTCTGATTATATGAAAACTAGGGTTCACCATGAAAAGCCCGAATTAAAAAAATTTGAACGCGAAACTCTCATACAGTGTTTTAATGCCACCGAACATTTGTTGATGACACCGTTGGCCAAATATTACATGGAAAAAGGACTTGTTATCACCAACATTACACAATTTATCCAATACATTCCAAGAAAATCATTAAAGCCTTTTGTCCAGCACGTTACAAAAATGCGCATTGATGCCGAGAAAAATAATTTACCAACAAAAGGAAACACCGCTAAGATTTATGGCAATAGCGGATACGGAAAAGTAATTTATTTATAAACTTTTTTTTATGTCTGAATTATTATTTTAGCTTTGCGAACGTGTTGCAGATTACACCAAAACTGTGATTGTCGGAGACACGAAAAAACTAAAGAAAAAAATTGAATCTCCGTTGTTCAAACGAAATGCGTTTTTAGCAACCGAAGATGGTGACGGAATTCATGAAGTTATTATGGAACAATCTACGGTACACGATTCAAAACCCGTGCATACTGGTGTTGCAATTTTGCAACACTCGAAGCTGTTACTTTTCAATTTTGTTGACTTTTTGAGGAAATATTTGCAACCGGGATCATATGTATTAGTCTATGGAGGTAAAATATTTTAAATCAATTTAATAAAACTTAAATCAAAATTCAGATACCGATTCATTGACAATTGCTACAACAAAAAGTACAGTTGGTCCTCTGACTGGTCGGAAATCGGAAATGGAACAGATATTTTTGCCAATTGTTAAGCCTTATATGATGCAAGAATTTTTACAGGAATGGGGTAAATGGCTTGTTTTGTCAAATAAAGTTGAAGACGAAAAATGTCCTGGTAAACTAAAAGTGGAATTCATAACTCGTAATGGGCAAATGGTCGCACTGGCACCAAAATCCTATTATGCTCATTGTCGCGACTCAAATGACACAAAAGACGGAAGAAAGGGCATTCCGAAGTGGTTTGATCTCAAACTTGAAAATTTCTTGGATGTGCTATACAATGACAGCGCACCAAAGAACATTACGGAAGTTCGATCTCTAAGATTAAACAATGATCGTCAAATGAGTCGAACAACAACTCACAAAGCTGGATTGACTGGCATTCATGTCAAGTTGGCCGTGCAAAATGATCGAGTGACCTGTTCGCCTCTCATGGTCAACGGTCAGTATTTTTGAAAATATGAGTATTACAGCAGAAGAAAGAGACATAATCATGGAAATATTTCAACCAACCGTGACCCTGGACAATATCAAAAAATATTTGGATGATGAAGTCTATGACCTGCTGAAATTACAAAACAATTTAACGACTGTCAGAGACCGTGTTATATTCCGAAACGGTAACAAATATCGTCCTTATGATACGGCAACTATAACAAAATTTCTTGAACCAGATATGAATTGCGGAAGTCTTATTGAGCAACTCGTTGGAAATTTATCACCGTCTTTATTGGTATTTATCGACTTTCATTTCCTTTTTGAAGGTACATCTGAGGAAAATAATGAAAAAAGAAAACATCGACTTAAATTTCAAACAGCTTCAAAAGCAAGTGCAATAAACACCAATTTTAAAATTGTTACTGACAAAGATTTACAATTGCTAACAAATGAGTTTAAAAACAAAACTTATTCTGATCTACTTAACGACGCTTTTATTCACCATGTTGAACTATATGATTATGAAAATTCTGGACTCAAACCTTTTCAGCTTTTGAGTTTAGTCATCCACGTTCAGAAGTTTCCCAATTAGTCTTCGTAATATCTCTATATATTATCTCTTTTAGTTTAGCTTTTGTTAGTTTTAGACTTGTTTTGTCTCTCATGTTTAGTCTTTATTTACCTTCCCTCATGTTTCAATAAAAATAAAAACAAAAAACTCGTTTGTTTTAAATTAAAGTGTCCGCAAAATGGTGCTATTGTCCCGCATTCATTCCAACCAATAAAAAAAAACTAATGAACGCAACAAATAACGTGTTCAAAAGTATTTATAATAGTATATGTAATTGTAATAATTTGTAAATATATAAAAAATATTTCTTAATTATAAAATTAAACAACGAAAAAATAATTGGATTTTTTTATTAATTTTTGCATAAATTTTGTAGATAAAAAGATAAAAAAAATACCAGAAATGATATCTGGTAATTATTTCTTATAAACTCCTAAAAATAATTAGGGTTTTATTTTAATTTTTGCATAATACAAAAATTAATAAAAATAATTTTGTGAAATAAAATTAATAAAACAATTTTTGACAAAAAAGTCAACAACTAATTTTTTCACAATGCAAAAATTTTAAAAAAATCATTTTTATCAAAAAATTAAGAATAAAAAAAAATANCTAGAATTCGTGGATTAACTTATTTTTTTTGCACTTGAACTCATTCAGTAAACCTTTACAGATAATCTGAAGAGAACTATATGTATTCAATGCGGTGTAATAAAAAAAATGGTGTTGAGTTGTAAACAAATCGAGCAGACCACCCTTAAAGGCATACAGTATGGCCCATACTGTATGGGGGTAAATAAGGTCTTTAGAACGCCCAGATCTGACCATTTTATGTTTTTCATCTTTACTTAAAATAACGTTAACAAAAGCTCGACTAATTCTTCTATATTCATTGGCTTTTAATCCACAATTTAAAATTTGTGTGTTAAAAATAAATCGCGGAAAAAATATTCATGTTTCAAAATAAATCCCGGAAAAAATATTCATGTTTAAAAATAAAGCACTTTAATAAAATCATTCTAATGATAAAATAAGGTGTATATAGGAAAGTTCGACCAATTCTTCTTTATTCATTTGTGTTTGTCCTCAATGGGTCCCGTCGTAATAATTGACGTTGACGTTGGCATCTGTAACGTGGTTGATAAGAGAGGGAGTAGCGCCACGGTACTAACGGCCACGTGAAGCGCGGTGTCGATATTAAAAACACCCTCATCATCGATGCCTAAACAGAGAAAAGGGACTAGTTACAAAAATAGCAATCTAACCTAAATATGAGGTGGATACTATCATGTATTTTTCTGTCGGCCGTCTATGCCCCCTCGCATCCCCTTATTCGGCTCCGGCGACTTGAAAAAATGTCGACCGAGCTGTTAGACGAGAGTTTTCAGTTTTTGAAGGAGAAACAGATGAAACATTGGAAAGAGAAATTTGCAAATAATGTCCAGAGAATGACAAACGCATGGAAACGCGGCACGCAGAATAAAAAAACCAAATGCGGCTCGTGGGGCCTAAAATCACGAAAAATACGAAGCTAGGGTCCAAACAGTTTTTTTTTTGATTTCAAAATGATTAAATTTACGATTTTTTTCCGTGCGGCGTACGCGTACGGTACGCCGTCTAATTTACCTTGTTTTTACAAAAAAATATTTCTCACCTGCCCACTGCGCAATTAACTTGCTGTGTTATGTTTTAAAGATTTGTGCACAGTGGGTATCGTATTTTTGAAGATTTCTAATTGGCATAATTTAATAAAGTTGTTTTTGTCATATGCAATTCTTCTTTTTTGACAAAGATGATTTTTTTATCGCCAACTCTTACTTTATTTCAATGAACTGTATTTTTTGATATAAATATTATTTTTACGAATGAATTTTCATATTTTTTGAGATAATTTTTTTTCTCAAAATTTCTGAAAAGTGATTTTTTGCTAAAAAAAATTATAGTAGTTTTTTTCTCAAACATTATCTGGAACGAAAAAATAAAAATAAAGTATGTTGAGTTATAATAAAAACATTGTGTTACCGGTATGTAGGAAATTCATACTAGGAATATCATTAATATTTCACATATTTGTCCATAAAATATTTTTAAACGAGATAAACGGGCTTTGGCACCATACAAATTTGTTTATTTTGTGTTTAACTGGGTATAGTATCCCTAGCAAATAGTCGCGATCTGTATGCCAATTTCAATGTTTTATGTTCGCTTTGAACGTGCTAAACTAGTTTCCCCTAAAGAACGTTTTTAACTAAATACTACGTAGCGGTATGTGATTATCTTCTTCTCGGTACTTACTGTGTGGTTCAGCAAAGATTCCGCCAGGGCAAATTTTCTGCGCGCAGTTTTCTTTTTTCAGCATAAAAAGTGCGCGCACAAATTTTCTCTGGCTGATTCGTTGTTGTACCACATAGTATATAAATGTGTGAGAATAATTTAGTTTTCTTCAATCAGGGCTCCAGAATTATTTCCATCCATATCATAGGCCCCGCATGAAAACAAATGACCAGATTTTTTAATTTTTTGAAAAGGGGTAAAGTGCGTTTGGATCAAATTCGTACCGTAGATTTTAGAAGTAGATTTTAGGAGTTAATACCTTGTACATAAAGATTGGAATTCCTAAAAATAGACTAAAAATATCCAAAAGATGAAGGGTGCCAACATAACAGAGCAGGGGATTTATATGATCCATTTTATTGTTTTTTTTCTCAAATAATCGGCCTACGCATTGCGTCGTTGCATAACAATTTTCTGTATTATATTAGGCTGTTTGGGGTCCCAAAAAAACTTTTTTACATTGTTTTTTTTTATTGAAATGGAGAACCCTTTATATAGCCCTAGGAACAATCTTGATGATGAGGACGAAGAGGACCGATTAGATTGGCGTGCGGAAATTCACGGGCGATTCACCCGCAACAAACCGTGCTTGGGCGCCGGACAAATTACCGCAGCACTAAGTCGCTGGGCGGACAGACATATCGGACACTGTAAGGGACAACGTGAACACCGGTACATTTATCACCGAATGAATAAATGGCGTACGGTGCTCACGACTAAATTAATTATGAGCGGGCACCAATGCTTTTTACAGCAACCGTCCCAAAAAGTGAACGGGTCGAGTGGGAAAGTGCCAAGTGCGGGAATGATGCCCGGAGGGATGATGCCACCGCCAATTAATTCGCCACAATCTTCGTCAAAAAATTCCACCCAATCAGTATCAAACTTTGGCAGTATGCCTCCACCGGGTGGAATGCCTCCACCGGCAATGCTTGCATAAATGTTTATGTATGTATTAATATAACCAATGGGCCATACTGTACAGTGTACTTTACCTCGAGGGCCTCGAGGCGAGGCTAAAAAACCCGTTTAATCCAAAATTATTACATTTCAGAAGTTTTCCGCCACAATCATCTACACAGACACCGCCAACAGAATCTTGCACACGAACTTGTAATGTATATTTGTAAATATAACATATTCGTATTTTTCTAAATTTTTCACTATGTTCAGCCGAAAAAAGACGAGTTTATTCATCTTTGTAAATTACCATTATGGTATATTTTTATAACGATACGAAAAATGCTAGAGAGAGAATTTTTATCTTTGGTTCTTTTATTACAAATAAAATTTCCCATTAAATGGGGGAAAATAACAAAAAAAACAGCCGCAGCGTTTTTTTATCATAGATTGGCTTAAACATGGAGTTAATCCTATGCCCTGTTCAAACTTGAATTCAAAAGTGAAGTTATTATAATATTTTTAGCGTAACTTAGCTGTCTTTATCTTATTATGACGTTTTATGGGTATGTAACTTACCGTATTTTTTTCGAACTTCACAAGTCTGTAGTACTGACCCCCTTTAGGCGTGTTTTATGCAAAAAATTAATACCCCATTATGGCAGTCATATTGTAATTTGAGGTTACGGTCCGTAACTTACGGAGCAAATTTTGTGAAAACCTATAGATCAATTCGTCATTCTTAAACACATCTGATTGTAAATTTCTTGTTCAACTGAAAACACATTGCAAATTAGTCAATTAAAGAAACACTATAGTATGTGTTCAGAATACAGTATTCTAATTCGTAAAAAAAATTCTCAATACTAAAAAAATTAATATCTAATTTCAAGTATTTTCTCGTAAAACTCTGCAGCTGATTTGAAAGTGCCACCTTTGATTGACGAGGCCATTTAGTGACGACAGAATCTCCGAAGGTTATAGACTATGAATAGCTTTACACTATTACTTATAGTGTAAAGCTATTCTTTAACCTCTGAACACATTTACTGATTAATTGTCTGGTCAAGGGTTTTACATGCAATCTTTAGTTTTATGAAGTTCTATGTCGATGAAGTTTAGGGCAACGGAACGCGAAATTTCATATTTTTTAAATATTTTGATTGAATAAAGCTATAACAATCTTCACTCTCAATAAGGACGCCCCAATAAGGACAGGTTATTCCAATATGGTCACTCTCTCGGAAAAATGTCTCTTAAATGTCCGAAATGAACACTTTAGGACCCCCATAAGAACGCTATTTTCGAGAATAAAACATATCCCTATGAAAAGAAAGGACTGTATTTATTGTAATTTATGTATCATTTTTAGTTTTATTTTTAATCCCTTTACAATCATGATTCAGAGTCAGTATCTCAAAAATTAAAAATATCATAATGAAGAGACCTTTTAACGCAATGTTTTCAGCGGTTAAATGGGGTTAAGAACTTTTTTCAAATTTCATGTTTAGTAATAGTTTATTATTACTTGACTCCAAATAGAGTATCACACTCAGTTATTTCAAGAGCCGCCATTATTTAATCTCTCTCCATGTATGACCCAATTCTTTTAATAATTTGACTTCAGAGTTCTGCGGAACTACTTAGGCTGCGATAAGACATGTTTTTTGAAATTAAAAAATTGATAATAAAAAAGATGAATAAATTTGAATGAACTGTACTAATATTTTCAAACTTCCTTTGTACTTAATATTTTATTAACTATTCAACTAATACAATTTCTGCGCTGGAAAAAGGTCTACTTCAGTTTTGTCAGCGCAAGAAAAGCCGTTTAAGTGTTAGTTTTTCCGTTTCTTAGTTCAGCTAAATTGAAAATGTGTGATTTTTACGAAATTGCAATGGTAAGAAATTTGGTGGTTTTTAAACAACTGAAACCCGGATCAATTTTGAAGCACTTTAAAAAAGGTAAAATAAACGCAAAATACAATGTAAATTACATGACAACGTTTCCAAGACAACGTCTTTCAGGGAAAATTCAAAAATGGTTTTTCCAAGAATACGTTTTTGAAAGAAAACGTTTATCCAAGAAAACGTTTATCCGAGAAAAACGTTTATCAGGGAAAATCTAAACACGCGCCGTCATGTTTATTTGGGGTTTATTTGCAATACTTATGTGGTTATATTACTAATTGTGATTTTTCAGGGAACATCCATTTTTGGTTTATCCGAGAAAAAGGTTTTCCAGGAAAACGTCTGTGAAGAAAAACGTTTATCCAAGAAAACGTCATTCAAGGAAAAAGTTTTTCCAGGAAAGGGGTTTATCAAATAGAACGTTTACACGAGAACACCTTTATCGGGGAATTTCCCTAAAAAACATTTCCTGGAAAAAACGTCTCTTGGAAAAACCGCGCTGCCCCCAGTAAGGGCCTACCCACTAAGGTCCCGGGTCGCCAAATAAGGGGTTTTTCGGGAAAATTTTTGTGACTCCAATTAATGGAAGTCCAATAAAGGGCGTTTTTACTAAAAATTATAAATTAAATTGTAAGCGTAACAAAAAAGGAAGAAATTCTTATTTGTTCTTTCGCGTTGTTATGGTAACGTGACCAATCAAAATTGGCAGCGCGACACAATTTGGGTGTTACGCTTACAATATATGTTGTTTTGATATATGCTAGTTGTAAACACTGAATAATTGTGCAAGTAAAAACGTGTTTGCTAATTACCGTCCAAAATTTGCAACTTGACTAAATTGTAACATAAACTGTTCACTGTGACCTCCATTTTATCGACTATAAATTACATGTGTTTACAATGACAGACATAGAGAAATTCATATCCAAGTGTTTAATGTTACTTTTCTGTTAACAAAACATAATTAGCATACGAAATACAAGCATTAGTAAAACTCATTATGTACAAATTGATGCAGAAAGTGGACGATAATTTTTGATTGACCTTTCTAAAAATTTTTTGGTTCGAATAAATCTTCATACGTTCAGCTTGAACCAACACTGGTTCAGAATGATAATTATACAGGGGTCAGGTCGCCAAATAAAGGTCGGTTTCAAAACAACACGAAAGCGTCCCTTATTTGGCGGCCCTGTAACGTAGTGGTGGGTACGAAATACGTTTCAAGATATTAATATAAACGGCTTTAAAGCAGTTTTTAAGGACATGTTTGTACTACCGGTTGAGTTTCATGAAAATCGGCCAAGCGTGTCCGGCTTGTTTGCAAATTTCTGTAGTGGGAGAGCGGGCGACACACGTAAGAGACACCCTTACAAATGAATCGAAGAAATCGACAAACAATCTAGAAACGCTCGGCCGATTTTCATGAAACTCAAGCGGTAACATGGTTAATTAAAATTCATTGCGCAAATGTCTGAAAATGCTAACAACCAAATCAGTAAAAGCGGCGTTAATAGGGTCATTTACGATCAAAAATTTATGATCCAAAACGACCTTAATGGGGTCTTAATTATTTTCGGCAAAAAATCGGTGTCCTAGACTAGGACTCCTAATCATTAGGACCTAATGCGATACACGGTCCAAATAGGAGCGCCTTTAATGAGAGTAATGACTGTATATTAAATGTATTTACTTCACAACGTATTATTTCATTCTGTAGCTTTTGTTTTTTCAACTCGTGTATCCAACTACAGTATTTGTATTTTTTGTATTCTTATAAGATCATTCTGCATTCTAAAACTCTTTATTTGAGATTTTTATCTTCGCGATAAGTGAAGTGAACTTTCACCGTGACAGAAATTAATAAGTGGACATTTTTACTTCTTTCGTGAACAGTTCAAAAATAAAGGTTTTTTCATATTTCTTTACGATTTATAATCTTTTGTTGTCCGTAAACATATCGCCGACGGCCGTTTTGGTTGCCAAAACAAATTGATGTGTGTATGCCAAAAATAATAAGATAAAGATCAAAACTGTGCTTCCGATCGGATCCAATCAACGTACTTGGCAACATTGGTATAAACACCGGGCGTTTGGCCGCAACCGTGACCCCAGGAGGTAATGCCGGCGAGAACGTAAATAGACTCGTTGGTACTAAGCCCCACTTTACACACAAGTGGCCCACCACTGTCACCATTACATGTATCAGTTAGCGGGTAAACGAAGAATTTTGTTAAGTTTAGGATAAAGTTTCAAATATAGTATGTATATATGCACTACCCAAACAGTTATGTTAACACTATAATTTGCCAAAAACTGTTAAAATAATTGACTTTTGTTAACATAACTGGATAGGGCGTAGGCGGGCACCGAAAAACGTTTAAACCCCCAAACACGATTCTGGACGTTTGATCGGGGTAACTAAAACAATTTTTGACTTGTTTTCCTTTATTATATTAAGTAAGAGTAGAAACCAACATAGAATAATCGATTAAAAAGTCGGAAAGCAAAGAAAAGTATAATTTTATTTCCGCAATCATGAGGAATTACTCATTGATTGAACCCAAGAAAGCTCACAAAATAGGTTATTCGCAATTATTAGGTTTCACGCACATTTTTTTTTCTGGCATCTTTTTTCCAAAACTGTTAACTAGTAAATGGCCCGTTAGCGTGCAAAAAACAACTCCATACATCGCCCGGTTAACTGTTGTGTTTTTGTGATCAAATCGACCAAAAAGTGTCCAAGGGTGTTCGGGGACTTTCCGAAACTATACACATTCAAGTCGCTTATACAGTTGATCACTAAACGAGTTGACACTTTCGTTTCCGATTTTTTCGTCAAAAACTGTCAACTCGTTAGGTCTTTGTCAACTCGTTAGGTCACTTTTGCCCCTTTTTGCCTATTTTTGCCCGAAAAACTGTCAACTCGTTAGATCTTTGTCAACTCGTTTAGTGATCAGCTGTATTGCAAATTACAGACTCGTGTTTAGGGATGAGCTAAATAATCGACTTTGGGATTTAACCCAAAATAACCCCAAAAAATTAGTGTTCACCCTATACTGTTCTACCTCCAGCACACATTCCATAATCTGTTATTTCTCCATTTAGTCTTTGTCGACATAGGCGACTTGAGTGAATGGTTACTTTAGCCAATTGAAGAATTGTCGCTGAATTTCCTAAGTTTTTTTGTTATTTTTTGTTTAATTACGATTTATAATTCATAAGTTATGAATCATAACTCTACATGTTGAGTTCTAATGTCATAAAAAACAATAATCACAAGTTTAAATGCTACTGTGGACAGTATTTGACAATTGGTGCTCATGGATTCATATTTGTACTCCACAAGTTTGTACAATAATTTCTATTTTCGATATACTTTCGATACTACCGGTATAATTTTAAGTTATAGTTAAGAAAAAACATAAGTTCTCAAATTGGCGGTGGTATTCTTATTTTAACCAAAAATCACCATCATACCAGTCTACCGTAAGTGCGCCACGGCGGTGTAGGGTAATTTTAGAGAACATACCAACTTGGTATTACTATTAAAACTTATTTTTAGAACGTATTTCGATACAAATTACGGAATCTATAACAGTTAAAAAGGCCTTTAATTAATCTTGATTGTAGTGTTATGAACTATACGAAAATAGGTCAACGTGAATTCGTTATACACAGGGTGCGCCGTTATGTTTCACCCCGTTATGTTACACTTTTTCCCGAGCGTGCTGTTATGTTTCACTTTTTTGATTAAATATTTTCCCCTAATACATATCTTTATATGTTAAGCCCTACGTCGTTATGTTTCACTTTTTCCCGATCGGGCCATTATGTTTCACTATTTTTCGAATGTTTTTGTGAAACATAACGGCGCACCCTGTGTATTACAAGTTTTAAAAATAGATTGATGTACTAAAATGTCGGCCAAGCCCAAACTGCCTAGGACGCTAAGAAAAAAAAGGAAAAAAGGAAAATCCGCAGAGAGCAGTAAAATTCAAAAAGTGTTCAGAAATCCTTTCTAAATGATCCGAATTTAATAAACCAAAGTTAGCTCAACGGAAAAAAAAACATAACTTTTTTATAAGTTGTTTTATTTATTTTTATTTTATGTCAAATGTTTACAATCGCTACTAAGGTCTGAAAAAATTATCAAAAGGCTTTTCGTCTTTTTATGACAAAATTTTGCAAAACCAACTGTTTTAAAAGTTATGTACATATATTATGCATGTACTGGATGCCTCTACATGTAGCTACATGACATGTAAAACGTAGGTTTTCAAATTGTATTTCACAAAAGTGTACGTAGCAATTCATTCTTCGCACCAAAATGGACTTTAAGCAAATATGGATCTCATACAAGCCTATTGACCCTAATGCCTCGCTGAACAAAAAAATCTAGAAAAAAATCTTGAAAGTTAGAGGCTCTAACTTAGAGCTGTCAAGTTTTTCATTATTGTTAAACTTGTATTTACCTGTCTGAGTTTCTCCCCAACCGCTAATCATGCATTTGGCTCGGGGTCTTACTCGAAACGATGCGCCTGGGAGACAAATTGGTCGCACATAATCTGTTCGGTAAAAAGGCGTATCAAGAATAATAAGTCCAATATCGTGATTATTTCGGGTTACAAAATTCGGATCTTTTGAATTATACCGAGGATGTGGAATGACATGTTTGCTTTCTCGCCGTTGAAATCCACGCTCATGCACCAGAGCAAAATCATAATGAACATGACCGACAGTAACCGACCAATCATAATCCACCAGAATTATAAATCAGTTCAACTTTTAAAAAAGGGTTTAAGTTAAAACTTTTAACTTTTAACGGTATTTTTATCGTTTTAATTTTATAACTGGAGATCTCAATAGATATTCTCTCTGTCAGGCAAATCTGAGCACTTTGACATTTTCGGTACCTATTTGGATTACCCCCTATAAGTGTATTTCCTAAAAAAAAGCTGTCAAAAAGCTGTTAAAAAATAAGTCGACACCTGGTTTGAAAAATTCCCCCGTTTTTTCCTTCAACATTTTCGTCATAAAATTTAGTCCGACCCCTCTATCATCTATTTTTGATTTGATCACGTTTTTTTATGAGATGAAGCAAATAGGGCGTTTTGTTAAAATATTAAAAATCTGATCCATGATCTGGTAGTTAACGGTGAAAATGTCTGATGTACCCGAAACGGGTAGGTTTTTGTCCTTTTTTGTCCGTCAAGGACTATACATTAAAAAATGCTCTCTAACGCCAAAAAATATTAGTTTTCACATTATATCAATACAAATCATGTCGGTAAAACCAATTGTCGAACTATTTCTTTAAAGGTCAACTATTATCTAAAAACATCATAATGCGTGAATCTATTTTTGTCATAATTTTGTGACATAAGTTCCTAGCTCATGTACTAATCTGTCGTACATGATTAAAATAATATCGAAATTATAATAATTTAAACCGACCTAAACTATCCTACTTTACCTTCTTAAATGAAAAACCAAGACCATACACAGCAGTTATTCATACACCACGTTTTGCACAAGAAAAGTATAAACTTTGTAACCAACAACCTTTTATTTGAAAAAAATGTGTAGAATGAAAATTCATACAACATTTAAAAAAATATACTTTTTTATTCTGACCTACATTGTGTAAATTACAAATTATTTGATATTCACCGTATAACTTACACGTAAGATAAGAGTGAGTTATGTATGTTTGAATAATATGAAAGTGATTTATAACTCAATAGTCGAACGTCTGGATAATGCAGTGGGCCGCAGTCGCAACGGTCTATTTTGATAATTATTATATACATAGTTGAAGTTTAAGCTACACCGCCTGCGGGTCTATCGGGCCCCTTTATCCGGCCACTTTTATTCCAAATTTTTTTGGCTAACCCGCCCACGCACTGGAGGTTTATCCAGCCAGTTTTAGGAGGCGAAAGATACCCAGATGGTATTTTACTGGTGGCTTTAATATTTTAACATACTCTTACCTGAAGGGATATCAACGCACCTTTGTAAAGACTTTAATGATTGAAGTTTAATGAATGAATTTTTTAAACAATGAATTATCCTCAAATTTGACTACTCTGCGCGTCATATAAATTATGTACTGTACCGGCCGCGTGTCATATAATTTATCGCCCTTGTTTTTCGCGTTTTCTAGATAGGGAGATTCCAGTTTCTTCTGCATACAAAAAAGAACACAAAATTCTCATCTAAATGCTCATCTAGAAAATGTCAAAAAATGCCCAGAATTCATTTGACACGCTGAGTAGCAAATGTCATTAAAGTCAAAGCCGTAACTCCACATAATCGCAATTGTCCCGATTTTGGCCCATGTAAAGCCGCTTGCCATGGAAGTAGTCCAATTTTGGTATCTAGTATACGGTTAAAAAGATTTAACGTAAATTCAAAACTAACGGGGATTGAAGCTGAGACGTCAAGGTGGTATAAAAAATGCTCTAATATCATATGAAGACTGGGCAAAGCCCGACAATGTGAGCTCCAACACACGGTAAATTATTAACTGGAAGAGGTGTAGGTTTTCCGGGATTCTTTTAAACAAAACGGGATTCTTTTAAACAAAACATGTACCATGTGGTGGCGCTGAGATTGACGCGATGATGTCAAAAAAGCACGTCACGACCCATGGGAGTTAATGTGTGGCTTTCACGATAAGTGACAAGGTAAACACGATAAATTTTATCCGAAACTGTGCCATATAGAACACGTCGATAATCATTAGTTTTGATTCGTCCACTTGGTTCTAAAAGCGTTCCGTCTTCGAGTAATCCTGTTCCGCACGTTTCACTTTCAACTGAAAAAACCCTCGCCGGTATTGTAATTTGACATTTTTGAATATTACAATAATCAAAGCGGTGTCTTGAATCCGGTGTGTATTTCACTGGCGTAATAGATACTACTTATTTCACTGTTTACTATTTTTACAATATAATAGAGTCAAGGCATGTCTCTCTCGATGTGCGCTTTTTCACGAAAATTTGTTAATACCTCTAGATGTGTATCTTCTAAGGCCTTATTTTTATCGGAATTTACCTCTAGAAAAATGGTCCTTTTGTTCGGGAGTACCACAAGCTATGTCTTTCTCGATGTAAACGTTTTTCGGAAATTGAAAATGACCATCGAGAGACCCCTGACTTAATTTATTTCACTGAAATCGTCGTAATTTTTATAATTCGTTCTAGGAAGAAATGTAAATTACAATCGGTCTTAAATTACGAAGATATTATTATCTAATTGAAGTGAAGCAACACCCTTGGGTCTGTCGTATAACACCAGGGCCCGTTAGGATCATTATCGGGATTTCGGCAATAATTGTGTGCGCCATTCACGGGACGGTGTCTGGGAGCATGGGGGTAATTTGAAAACC
Organism: Oikopleura albicans; assembly: GCA_004367875.1. NCBI lineage: Eukaryota > Metazoa > Chordata > Appendicularia > Copelata > Oikopleuridae > Oikopleura > Oikopleura albicans. Next base: position 1,143,812 of record SCLG01000011.1, on the reverse strand, counting down.
AATTTTGACATCTAACTCCTTGAGTCGTCACAGCGACCGTACCACTGTAACCGTTAACTCCATCGCGCCAGCAGTCTTATGTATACATTAGTTTTAAATTAGATTCTATAACATTCCACTTTTTTGCTGATTATAATTTTGAAACTGTTTCCAGCGGCATCGCTTCAAATTGTAGAAACCTTATTTCATTATTTTTCAGATATTCGGTTGAATCACTTTGAAACAGGTGTTTGTTCTAATTATGCGCATTTTCAAACCCTGAAAATGCGCACAGCTGATTTCACTGTATGCTCGCCGTCAAAAATGACAACTGTCATCCTGACTGTCACATGTTACTGTTAGTATTTAAGCTATCTTTCAAAACAAATAAATAAGTATTTCTGAGTCTGATTCCTAGTCTTAAGTGGTAGCCTCGACCAAGCCGCTCTGGTCAGCCTGCTTTCAACTTTTCAGTTTTTTAGGCTTCACCACTTTTTGTGACTTTTTTTTTAATATAAACTTTTGTAAACTGAAAATAATTTAGCTTAATTTCTCAAAAAAAAAATTGTAATTTATCGACCAGAAATGAGTTAAAGCGGTGCCTTGCCTGTTTTATCTTCACATCGTGAAACATCGCAATATTCAGGAGTTACGTCACTGGAGTATCCATACATATCCATTGTATAACACCACGGTCCATGCGGATCTCTATCTATAAATGATTTTTAATAAAAATATCGCCCTAGAAATTAACGGCGAAGTACTAAAAAGGTTTAAACTAAGAAAAGGTCCAATTCGACGTTTTGAGGTTTCGACCTTTTCATGTGTTCGACGGTGGAACTTGGACCTTTTCTTTTTCGACTTTTTCAGGGTTTTGACCACTTATGTATTATTATCAGGGTAGGCCAAATTAACATAGCGATTTTAAATATGCGTAAACTTTCGGAAAATTACGAATTACTATAGTTTTAAGATTGGGCACCTTAAAGAAAATATTCAGACTGTGCCCTTTAGGACCATAATATTCATATTTTCTGGCCTTTATACTTTAATTAATAATTTGGTGCATTTCACCTTACCTGGGTTTCGACAAAAATTATGTCGTGATGAGAAAGAGATTATTTGTTTATAACTTGGTATGGATGACCACATTATGCAAGGCTTTCCACTGCCTGAAAACTTTGAACGGGCTTTACATTTTAATTTGAAAATTTTAATTAGGGCATATTTATTGTAAGATGTAGTCAGGGTTCCAGACGCAGCGGTCTATTTATGTAATTAATTTTTTTGATTTACAAAAATAGACATTAAGAATATGCCTCCAAATCGTACGCACCAAATCCTTAAGAAATGGCGTCATGCCACCAAATCGTTACCATTTATTTTTGCTATTAATACTAGCCTAATGCAGTCAGTTGGTATTAATTTATGCTTAATTAATTTTAATTAAACCTTAAAAACATTAATATTGAAATAAAAAAAGACTTAAGGGGAAAAAACCCAAAAAACCAAGTCGTTACAAAATGACGTCAGATAATTCTTGAAACCCTAATCATATAAATTACGAGGTGAGGATTTTAAATGCAATAATTTGTTTTCATGATGTGCAGCCCTATCTGAAGATTGCCATTATATCGGTCTTCACCAGACCTCCAACAGGAGTCAATCGGACATCTCGGAATTCGACAATATTCTTGAGGAGCTAAAATGTCCATCGTATAGCACCATGGTCCGTTTGGATCATTGTCAGGATTTCGACAATTAATGGGTTATTGTTTAACCACTACAAAATATAAAAACCGTGCTGATTTCTGACACACGTACAGGTAATACCAAGAACATAAACATTCACAAAAATTGTTTAAAGATAATCTCTAACTCCCAAGGGTTCCAAGCGGCATACAATCCGTAGAGTCCATTAGACCAATTTCGGACTAAACGCCTTTGTGATCATGTTAAGTGAATAATATTCATTTTCGGGCCATTTAGGGCTTTTAGTCCAAATTTGGACTAATGAATCTCTTGGAGTTAATTATCAATTATTACAAATGAAAACTGTCATACCAAATGGTAGTGTACGAAAGAATGAAGCAAAATTAAGCAACCCAACACAAAAGTTATGCGATTCGAAAATATAATTCGATAAATGAGGCCAAATGGAGTTCCAGGGCATGCATCTTCGGCCCGAGCCTGTGTACGAAATTGTCCCGTAATAATTATTATCTAAGTCAACACAATCTGAGGCGGAATCAACAAGGGCCCAAAGCACAAACTTTATCATCTTTTTTTTTCTCTAGAAACTTAAGGAAATAGAAATACCGAGGTCTGGTTTGCTTAATTTCGTAAACAAAAAAATTGTTGACTCAGTGAATTTTGATGTATAACTTATTTGACCAAGTTGACAGTTGACCAAGAAAGACGCATTCAAGGATAGAATCGAATTTTATTCGTATTCTTAANGGTTACTTGTTCAATACGCCGTCGCCAAAATTGTGAATCTGGCACATTTTCGTCTAAAATACGTTTTTCAGTAAATGGTTAAACATTGGTTTATCAGCTAAAGCTGTATAAACCGTACCATTTTCCAAATGGTATGATTGAGTAAATAATTAACACCAAATGATATAAACATTATGTATTGACCGAATCAATACAGTATTAACGATTTCAATTTATGTCTCTTTTATCGCACAGGCCACGAGATTATTACCCTCAACAATTATGCGTCGTTTTTTTTACAATTTTCGTTTTGGCATTATTAGTAAATAGTCTTTTTAGTACACCTTGAATGGAAATTTTAATTATCGATTATTTCAACATTTTTTGAACCAAAATCCGAAATCGAACAGCCTGTAACTCGTTCCATTAGACCAATCAGTTTAGCTAAATTTTGATGCTAGTAAGTTACTAGTATTAACCTGTCATGTTTGTGATCTAATTATTTCGTTTTAAGATCCAAATTGGAATGTTGGGTCAGTATTCGTATGCAACCTAGACATAGGCGAGAAAACGCTAAAACTTTGGCGAAAGTAAGAAACGTAAACCAAAATTGTTTGTGACTTGGTCTAACCCGCTTAGATTAGCTGAGCCACTTTCTAAAGTGGCCCATAGTCTATGACTCATAGAGGAAAAAATAAGCGGTGCCGATCTCAAAAAAACAAAAAGAAAATCTGGTACTGCCAGTATACTCAAAGTCAAAAAGTGAATTGTATTTTAATAGCTAATTTAAATAGCTAATAGGCTATTAGTAATAGCTAATCCGGTTTACGCCAAGTTCAACGCTACGCTAGACCATTTTAAAGTTACGAAAAATACCTAAAATACACGCCAACTTTTCCAAGCACTCATCTCCAGAATACCTTATAATTGAACCTATCGGAGCAAATTAGATGTCGTATTTTCACAGCCAAAAATTCGAAAAGAACAGACACTGATCTATCGCCTGAATGTCAAATGCAAAAGACAAATAATTTAGTTGGGGGAGTTATGCAAGACGTATATTACATCTTGATCTTTCAATCAAATTAGAACGAAAAATGAAAATATTTTTTTTATTTCTCTCGTTTGAACTTGAACTTGCATTTGTGGTGAACTTCAAGTACGCTGAGTTTGATATCGACGGGTATGTTTGGATGGAGCGCGCCGAACGATGCATAGGGGGTTACTTTTAGAGGGACCATAAAAATAACGCGTTTAAACGCTGAACAATGACCTGTAGTTACTGTATCAGTGTTACAGTGGAATGAATGAAAATGAAGAAAAATTTTATGTTGGCAGGTTTCTCGGTTTTCGGGTTTCTCAGTTTTCATGTTTCTCAGTTTTCATGATTTTCGTATTTCTTCATTTTAGGTTATGTCTTTGAACACAAACAGCAAACTCTTTAATAACTGTTTTCGGGTTTCTCTGTTTTCAAGGGGTATCGGAAAAGGGAGAAACCGGAAAACGGAAAAAGCAGAAGAAGAAAATTTTCTCAGTTTTTATGTTTTTCGTATTTCTCCGTTTTAGGTTATCCCATCGATGACAAACAGCAAACTCTTTAATGACTGTTTTGATAAAATGTTAGTGTGCTGGAAATCAACACAGAGATATCATTCAATATCATATTTAGTTAGTTAACTAACTTTTATCGCAAGGAAAAAACCATTGAATAGTGGTGGATCTATTAGTATTTTAAAGCACAAGAAAAAGTAAGAAACGTTTTTTTTTAACTTGCTACAGCCCGACGAGAACAAATTGCATTATGCAGTCACATCACTATTTGGTCACATTTTGAATTTTCCTGGAGCGATGGATGATTCTGTTATAAACTTTAAAAAATATGTTAATATTTTAGTTTTTCTTCTCGTTATTATGTTCCTTCTAAAAACGACCTCCACAGACTTTTGTGACGAAGCCGAATGTTCATTTTGCTCCCCATCTGAAGGCATTCCGGGATTTTGTTGTCATAGCGAAAAGGAAAATGGTTGTTCAACGGAAATGAAGCGATCGGTAAACGGCAAAAGTCACCAGTGTATAATGCCAAAGATGGTTTTTTAAAGTTTGAACCACCAGTTTTTTTTTGTGTTACTTCTTCATACACTGCTTAACGGTTTATGCGGCCCCTTATCAGGCCACTTTGCCCGCTCGTGCGTTTATCAGGCCACTTTTTCCCAAAAGTTTTTCGCCAATCCCGCTCACGCACTGAAGGTTTATCAGGCCACCTGAGAGTTTATCAGGCCACTTGGGCTGTTACTTCATACTCGCGAACGGGTTTATCCAGTCATTTTCATATTTGGCATGAAACTGGTATTTACGAAACCATAGAAGACATTTTTGCACCGTTTTTTCATGAAAAGAAGATCAGCCGAAAACAGACCTGCCAGTTAAACATTCAACAACAAGTTTTGATAATTTTGGAATATTAAACTGAATCATTTCATACCTCATTATCTGATTTAGACAACTACCAATAAATAATAATATTGTGGTCTAAATAAAAAAAAACATTATTCGAGCCAGAGCTGAATTGTAACAGAAATGCATTTTCCGAGCACCGTTAATAATGCAATGTTCATTATGTTCTGAGTTATACAAAAAATATTTTTTCTGAATAAGCACTTTGGATTTTGACGTGTAACACCAAAAATTTGTTCAAAATAACTGACCAAAAATGTTTGATATGCCGAATAACAGTCATAATGATAATATGTACCGTAATAAAGAAACACAGAGACCTACTGCAATATTAATAATGAAGAGTTAAGCAAGATAAAAAAAAATGTTCCAAGTTTTGCGAGCAAAGTACTAGTATAGTAAGTATAGTAGTTACTAGTATAGTTATAATTTATAAAGGAGTTTGAGTTAAGGCCTAGTCTTTCATATGCAGATTATGTTTTTGAGGTAGGATAGGCTACCAAGGATATGCAAGACTAGGCCGTAACCTAAAAACGAAATTCATATAATATATTAAGGATGTGATTAAGTCGGACAAAGTTCTTGTTCATAAAATATATTGTTAAAAAATCGTTAAAAAAAATCTTATTGTACTTTTAAGACGGATTTAGCGTCAATAAAAAAAAATATAATCCGTCAAAAACTATTCTCAGACGGAACTTTATGGCCTGGAATCGCCACAGTAACAACAAAAATTGATAATCAATTTTCTCCACACATTTAGCTAACAAATATATACATTTTGTTACAGTTTACAGACAAAGTTTGTTGTGAAATCGTCGAGTAACTAAAAAGTAAAAAAAAAATGCAGAAAATTGTTTGCAAAAAATTGTTCTTTGAAATGGAGGTAAATGGATAGGGAAAAAGGAAAATGTGTATGGTCAATATACAGTATCTTTGTTCACCAAAATTTCGTCTTTCCGACATCCTCATCAGGGAATTACTACAGATAATTCCCTGATGATGTCGAAAAACGATTTGGATAATAAAAGATAAAAACGTATTCACCGCATAATACGTGTCTCGACGATAATTTGAAGTTTTCAGTGCACAACGAACGAATCGTCGAGAAACGAGAAAAAACTCAAAATGCGAAAAACCTGGAACTGTTTGATACATTCGGTAGAGTCGATAAAAATACCATTAATTATGGTTGACTGCATAATGTATGTGTTTGGCTACTTTAAGTTAATAATTAAAATTTAATGCTGAGGATTAGGGCACAACTCCATTGAAAAAGCAGCCCCGCGAAGCGGGCCGAGGATTGCCAAACAATTATTCTCATAAGAGACCAGCCCGTACAACGGGACTGAGAATGGTCGCATAGCTATTCCTATGACTGAACATTTCGACTAACGCTCATTTTAAAAGTGATCAGTTATTACTATTCACGGCGACTCCTTAGAAACTAAAAATCATTTAAACCGCTTCCCACCAGTTTACAACCATCAACTCATGAATAGTCCACTTTAAATGAAATTCTACTGAAATAGGTTTTTTCAATGAAAGCGAACCATATGATGAACAAGCGAGTCAACACTTCAAAAAAAAATGCATTTTGTATCCTAATTTAACGGACTTTTTCAGAGAGATTTTAATAAAGTAACGCAAAATATAATATTTGACGGTACAGTTATCAATTAAATTTATTAGTTCAAATTGATTACACATTATGTAATTCTCGTCAAAAATAGTTAATTCTGTTTTAAATAATTTCGCGACTCGAAAAAAGACAATTTTTCTGCTCAGTTTTGGCATGGTTATAAACAGCATTGCCATTTACGGATTTTGTATCAAAAAAGATCTCAAAGGGAAGTATGATTTGCTGAATATGTTGACAAGGGAACATTATATGATCAGGTGAGCAAACAATATGTTTTATATCGTATAATATTATACACTACCTACCCCGTTAATCGACCAAAAGTACCTTCGGTTCGAAGACGAGGACTGTACAAACCTCAAAAGAGATCTGTCTTTTATCTTCGCTCAGCCCGTTCTTTTCCCCAAAACCGCACATTTTCCAGGTAGTCCGCCTACGCCTTGTGCCGTTATATCGCCAAAGTTACGTAATTAAGTTAGTTTTGCAAAGTTTCATCCAAATAACGACATAGCTGGTATATTAAACTACTGATCCGTCTTTACTAACTACCGAGTCGTACTATTTTATAGTACAGCAATTCTAATCGCTATTTTGGGTACGATTTGCGTTGTTTATCAAATTGGATCAATTATCTACGAGCAAGCCAAATCTCCACAGTCTAATTTTGCGGAAATTCCAATTGATTAATAATTTATTGCCATTACCGAAAATAAATTTTTGCCTACCAAAAATTATATACGTTTTATCGCCACAATAATCATTTTTGCAATATCAGTTTCTCTTTTAACCACAGGGTATCGCGATTTCCAAATGCTCTACTCAATTATTTTAAGAAAATTCAATACAGTCAGGGATCTCTCGATGTGCATTTTTGATGTCCTAAAAACGTGTACATCGAGAATGACTAAAAATTAAAAAAAAATGCACATCGATAGAGATTTTTGGACACCTTGGCCTAGAAAAAGTGCACATCGAGAGGTAAATTTCGGTAAAAAACAGGGCCTAAAAAGATGCATATCTAAATTAAAAACAAATACCGTAGGGGGACTCTCTGATGGGAGTGCTTTTAGGCAGCGCATATGATTTTAGGAAGCGCATTCGCTTAAAGCACTCCCATCAGAGAGTCCCCATACGGTAAATAAAAGACGAAAAATCGGCCAATTCAGTGGCAATATTAATGAAAGATCTGTTTGAACAAATTCACTAAGATCCGACGTTACATACGCTTTCATATTCAAATAAAAAATAACCTTTTCCGGTTTGCTTTGCAAACAACTGTTATACCTTTTTGACGTACAAAAAGATTATCGGCAACGAG
>SCLG01000011.1:1122418-1135705 GCA_004367875.1 Oikopleura albicans | reverse complement strand
CTATGCGCTACGTCCTATTGAGTTTTTCATAAAAAATATTAAAGAAACTAAATTGTTAGTTTATCTCTTTTTTACCAAAATCCAAAAGAAAATAATACTTTTTATTTATAACAATAGAAGAAAATCATTTTACTGAGAATAAAAGTAGTTGGTTCCAGATTTTGGTTTGTGAAACACTTTTACTTTTTCATCTATTTATATTTTTATTTTTTATGAATAATCGGGCAATTACAGACGATGATCATACTAAGGAAATCGCAATTCGCCAAAAATACCTGTTTTATATGACGAGAAAGGAGAAATGGTTGCAAAAAGTTCAACAATGGCGCTTGAGAAATTGCACGAAACCGGAATACTGTGCAACTCACCCTGAGGTAGTCAAACTAGGTATAGGTCTGAAACGTTTTGACGCAAAAATTGATCGAATATCGAGAAAGTTGAGCAAATACTCGTCACGCTAAAGGACTTTTTGAAGAAAAAAAATTAATATTGTGAAATGCAAAATTGGTGGTTTCTACTCTCAAATAAATTACCGGCGTTTTTTTATTTATTTTTTTTTTGGTTCATTTTCTAGATGAAGAGATTCCAGTTTTTCGCAATAAAAAATGTTGTTTTTTAACTGAAGTTTACATTGTATGATCCTGACTTTTTTGGGCGCTAGAGGGCGTTTTTTTTTTTCTTTTCGCAGCCACAAAACACTCAAGCTGAAAAACGTGTGCCCTTTTGAATATTTATCATCAAAAACAAAAACGCTGGAAATTTATGTCAGACGCTGAGTTACTGAATATAGTTTATGCATACTGTTATTTTGGAAAACTTTAAACACATTTGAATCAATAAAACTGGCTAAAATGGCAAATATAATTTTATTTTATTATTTACAAATCCATATCTCATTATCCAAGCGGATTTAAATTATGATCGAAGCCGTTTGGCATATGAGCACATGTTGCCTTTTTGGCTTTCACTTTCCAAACTTTCCCGGCTTTGCACTTGATAAGGGTGGGAACGACAAAATCCTGTTTCTGGTATAGCTAGTTTGTCAGATGAAAACAAACGCGATTTAGTCAGAGAGCGCAAAGTATATTAGTCAAAATCTTAATGGATTTGAACTACTACACACTCTCTTGGCACCATCTAACGGACTAAAACGTGTTTTCACCTGAAAAACTAGTTACTAGATGTTGGGTATGATGATTTATTCATTTTGTATGTCCGATAGTAACCTTGTTTGATGTTACCACCCTATACTTGACACTTTTGAAACCCATCGTGTATTCTTTGCCTTTTGAGGTGACAAGTTCATATTCATCATTGCATTTTAGACGGCATGTTGTGCCCGACGCAATTTCTAAACATCAATGTCAACTTTAAGTCCAAAATAATTAATTCCTACTCGAGGTGTGGTTTGAATCAAAAACAAAAATGTTCTAAAAATTTGCAATTCCACCATCGACCTTAGACTTTTGTATTTAATCTATAGCCTCTAATATTAAAATTTTATGTTGAATCAAAAAATACATATGCCGCTAGGCTGTCCAAACCGAATTTCAGCTTCTTTGCCGTTTTCGCTGATATAATTCGTTTTCCACAAACATTGGGTCCTAACCTATTTTTGGGGTATAGACTCCGATTTTGCGTACGGCGGCACTATAACCAAAACTACCGGTTATCGAGCCGGTATTAACTGAAATTATCGGGTTTCACTAGTTATAGGAGTAATTGAGGCCGAGGATTCCGAATCTGAAGCTAATATTTCAAAATGAACGACAATTGTCCGGTAATTTTCGATTTTTCGTCTTAAAATGCTCAAAACCTTTACCTTTCTTGCGAGTATCTTTTCTTCTACAAATCCATTGCGCGTTTTCCACAAACGGAATATTTTCCAAAGTGCATCTTTTTACGTTATGTTCGTTATGTTTTTCAAGACCTCCATTTCCTTCAATGGATTCAAGGTCGTTTGATCCCCATTTATTCCAATCCCGTTTTGCATTTATACCGATGAACACATAAAACAAATAATTCATACTTTTATTGGCCCTCCTCAGATTTTTACGTCTTCGGACATCGAATTGACTTACTTAAATAAGATTCCTCAGCTGCTGCTATGTAAAGCATGACTAGATAAGCGTTATTTTTGTCGCATTTTCTTGCGAACAACGGCTACACGTAAAAAAAAAGAAAAAATGCAGTCCCTACGCTCGTATCCCGACACTTTTGCTATAAAAAACTGGTCCTACAACAAAACTGTACAATGTACAGTATAGAATATGTATATCAATATGATACTAATTATATACCGATTGGGGACGCCCAGAATGTGAGGGTGACGTCAGAATAGCGTTACAAATCATAGGAAAATTACTCAAAGCCTCACAGTCTGAGAGTCCCCAAACGGTACACATTAATGTATAAATTTTCACACCTGAGCGATTCACGAACACTGCCATCGTGGCCCACAAAATGATTGGTCTACAGACTGTACGCCGTGTACTAATAAAAACAAACTGATTGATCATAGCATATGATTCATAGGGCAAGAACTAGTATCAACGAAAAAAATGAAAAACTCACAGTTACAAGTGAATGTTTTATTCGACAGAAAGGCAAGAGAAAGTTAAAAACTATTTGTAGAATCCACAATATGGCATACTGTCCTTAGTTTCATCAGTGACGAGCCCATGAGTTAAATACAGCAAAAAAAGGACTTCAAATTGTCATCAGTTTTCTCGTGTGTTGTTTGAATCTCCGACATCGACTTTTCTTTTCACACTTGTTACGCTTTTGGTGCATTTTTTTCATCAATGCCTTTTTGATTTGGTGTTTCATTGCTGGCGAGACTTCCATGAATTGCATAATGTCCATCATTTGCTTGATTTCAGATACTGATGTACTGGCGGATTTCGGCGAATGTTGATTGTACGAGTGGACATTATTGCCCAGACGATTGTATCCAATCAGATCCCCGAGCACATTTCCAAGACAACAAAATGCCAAAATGAGTTTAAAAATTGAAATCATCATTATTACTTTAATGCGAAATACACTTTTATTTGCTTGAAATTAGTGTGAGTGATTTTCTTTTTTTCACACACTTGGTTTTATATTCATAGCTTTTGTCATTGTGTAATCGTTCATATAACGGTATTACACATTTTTACATAATCATCTTCCCACCATAATCCAGCTCTTTTACGTGCACTTAATTACAGTAAAGGCTAGGATAAGATATTGATTAAAATAAAATGTCAAACTTATATAGATACGGTTTACTTATATATACCAGTAGACTGTACAAAATACAGTATACGCTTTGCTATCGGCCTATTAAAATTATTATATAGAAAACTTGACTTACATCCCGTCTGAAATGTTTTAATTTGTTTTGTTGTCTAGTTCGAATAAAATTAGGTCAATAAATAATATTTCAACTGGAAACTCGCGGTATATGAACCTAACCAAAAATACGGACGTTTGTCCGGATTGTTGTTGCCTCTTCTTTTATGGCTCCTTTTACCATTTTTTAGTTCTGTGTTTAATATAATTCCGATAGATACTAAGTTGATCACGAAAAAGTCGGTCATAATTTTTATGATAATGAGTTAAGCAAAAGATGATAGGAATATTAAGCCCGTAAGACTCCAATTACTCGTATCGGTTAATTGGAAAACCTAAATGGTTCGTGTTCTTGTATTTTTTAAGAATTTGATAGTTAACATTTTTCAATGCATTTATTGCAAAACTATTTTTGGGTTTTCCAGGTTCAATTAATCACTCATGATTAGAAAAAAATTGTGTTCAACAGATTCACAATTAGTTTTTATATATTCAATTTCACTTTATTAGATAAAGACAAACATCAAAAAAATTTAGTTTTTTTTTACATCGGGCCCGAACAAACGTCCGGATTTTTGGTTGGGAGTTAAGCGATGTTACTTTAACTTAACTCCGATGCGCTAATGGACTAGTGTTCATGCGCCGGTACCTACACACCGTGTGTAGGTCACCCTTATCCCTTCGCCATTTCTTACCCGTTTAACTTTTAGTGCTAAAAATTACACGGGGTAGTCTCCCAAGTATACTTTATCAGAATATGTACACAAAATATAAATAAATCAATTGGTTGTGCCGCTATGTGCCGCTATATGCGCTCGATTTTGCCAAAGAGTAACAAAAACCAAAAAAATGATCATTGACGGTCATATACTGACATTTTCTGAACGGATTTGTAACAAACTCGATTATGGGAAAAAAATTCTACGACAATTTCCTTTAATATAATGTTAAAATTAGAAAAATACAATTCAAATTTAAAATTTGATTTTTTAGCATGCTCAAATCCAAGAAATCGATTTTGAATAACTTTAGAAAAAGTTAAACAAAAATTGAAAAATTTTTAAGTTGCTCCATTATGTGAACGACTTAACTAAACCTTAACATCTTAATTTTTTAACTTCTGGAGCGCGTGCGATTTTTTGGGGCAAAAGCGGTCGACTTTTCAAATGCATTTTCCACTATAACGTGATGTTGAGATAATGTGTGTTAAGGTAACAGTTTAGGACGTTATTTATTTTTAATAGTTTTTAATTATGGATTAATTTTGATTTTATAAAAATAACAAACAAATGATTTAATAAAATCCAAAAATGAGCTCTAGGAGTTAATATCAAAATTTATATTGTGAAATTTTAAAACTTCAACAGTTTAAATTGATTATTTTAATTTTAAATTAATTTAAAACATCAATTAAGAATTAAAGAAAAAAAACTGGTTGATAATTGTATTTTATTGAAATTAAGATTTTTAACTGATTGCGCGTTTCGGGTCATAAAACGCTAACTCTTAATCGCAGCTTTTTTCAACTCTGGAACTTAAAGCTCTGGAACATACAACTTTTGTCCCATAATCGATCTTCCAATGAAAATGAACAGTTTGTCCACTACGCATGATTTTATTTGGGAAGACAGCTTTTTTTGTTAAAAACAGCGCAAAATGGGTCGCCTAGATGGCACAATTTCGAGATACCTTCTGTATCAAAATAATGTTTTGGTTCTCGTTTAAGAGAGTCAGAGGCGATATAATTTATTTGGTCAAACCAAACCGATCGCTTCAGAAAGTGGTTTAACCGTGAGAGTGACATATATGTAAAATCGCACACCGTGTGTAGCATCGGCGCATCGGGGTTAAGCAAATAAGAGTCCTACCGTAGGACTACGGCGTAGGACATTATATTTCCATTAATAAAATGCTTGATTATGCGGAATGCGATTCACTGATTTGTTGTCATCGTATTTTTTTATTTTGTTTTGGAAAGCTAGAAAATAGTTGAGCACTGTACTCAGAATACTGTAAAGGTTGAAATCAAATTACAAATGTTATTTCACAGGAGCGATGAGCAGCATGTTTTTTCTCCATTTTTGTTTAAATTTACCGAGAAAGTTACGTTTTCCCATTGTTACTTTTATTCGTGCGCTCTGACATTGTCCTTTTACTTCACATCCGGGCCGCTGCTGGTTGATTTTGCTCCGCAAGACATGTTTGAGTTGATTTATTTCTGGTGAAATGTTGATAAACTTTATAATTTGTATCATTTGTTTGAGTTGTTCGTTCGTTTCCGATGCGCTTTGGTCATTTGCATGCTTGTTATACGTGTATACGTTATTTCCGAGGCGATTGTAGCCAATTAAATCCCCTAAAACAGCCGGAATAAAACAAAGCGCCACGACCACTGTATAAGTTGAAATCACCATTATAAAGTTAATGCACAGTGAGAATACTATACACACCAATTTGGTGTGAATGATACCGAAAATGAATTTTGGGTATTTTGTGTGATATTATCTCCTAATATCAAAAATATTGTGGGTTTTTCGATCTTTCACGAGCTTGAATTTATACTTCCGTATTTATGTATATTCCTGTATTTTCAGACGTAGATTCCCCTATATAGTATAAACTATAATCTCGTATATAATATATCGTATATTCCAGTATTTTCTTTTCTGCTAAGGGGGTTATCAGGCCTTATTTCATATGATGAGCTCGTTAGAATCAGTGTTGAAAACTTGGCCAACGCTCCAAATTTACCCAGCGTCTAACGCAAGCCTTGGCTAACGCTCGATTTTTTCCAACGCTGGTTAGAATCATATAAAAAGGGATGATTTTTTTTTTGTTTTTCTTGGTAATTTCGAGTACGAGCTGACTATCGTTGGAGTTCGTTGACAAAAAACCAAAAAACTTCCGACCCATATTAATTATTACCTCATGAGATAGAACCGAGATAGAACCTTTTAACCCTTATGAGCCGGAACGACACAAAATGTGTTTTACGGACTATGAATGACTCTAATTTTTAAACTAGTTCGAAAAACCTTAATTCGATTTGACCAGATGTTAAAAAAACAATCACACTTGAATTTTGGCCGAATCAAACTTTTTGAATTGAGGTTGCAAGATGGCCTATTTTGTCCCTTTTTTCGGAAAAAAAACAATACAAGAGCTGTGCTGAAGTAGCGTTAAATTATTAGTCTTTTTATTTAGTCTTTTTAGTGGATCATTATTTCCGATTGGCTATCAACGCCCTTATGGAGTTTATGTAATAGGAATGTAACGTTTTTTTATATAATAATTGGTAATTGTCGAGAGAAATTGTAAGTACCCATTTCGAAATTAATACGTAGTATATTCAAAATTAGAACCTGGCACTTATCTACCATATCATAAATCATTGTCCATGAGTGATAATGGGCACATAGATCAAGATCTAGCAAGAAAACTTATATAAAAAATAGTCATTTTACGTAAGGAAAATAATAATCACTTGCTCAAAAAAGTTGCAAACTGGAATATTATATTGTATTGAGAGTTGCAAATTGTCCTTATTATATGTAAAAAATGCTTTTTACGCTATATTCTACTTTTTTTATCAACATGGAGCTGATGGTACACGCTTGGCTTCCCAAATTATCACTGATAATATTTTCAAGGTGAAAGATTATCACAAAAAGTCTTTAAAACAGTTGATTTATGTAAATGCATATATTCGTTTTAGAAGCTTGGGTCTTTTATACCCTTTATGCAACCAAAAAAAAAACTTTCGTTAGGCTTCAAATTCATTTTTTCTATGATGCATAGGACAAGTAGACCCATGTTTCAGCGATCTTCAATTAAGCCCGGTTAACTTTCATTTACGGTGCAGTTAGGGCGTTTAGACTAGTTATTGCGTTGGACATTTGGACCCCTGGAAGTTAATCAGTTCAAATAAATGGCAATACATATTAAGACGGCTTTTCTTATTTTTTTTCTCTATGCACAAGCGTGGGTTAATTTAAAAACGTAGAAAATTGTAAAATTAAAAAAAAAACTACGAATGTACACTTATCAAAAGACTCTATGAGAATATGAAATTCAAATTATATACAGTTTATATAATACCGGTATAAGGCAGAGTTATGATAAGTGTGACGATATAATATACCTATAAATTTCAAAGATAGTTTATCATGCTGCATGATTCATGCACGTTTCCAACAATTTTATGATAAAATATGCAATTACCTTTTATGCAATTTGGGGAAAGAAATTGTATTATGAAATCTTACACGTAATAGTCTTATCGGTAAGAGTCCTACCATAGGACTCTTACGGTTAGATATTAAACAACGGCACCGCCTAAATTGGTATCATGAAGTTTTGGTCGAACGTATAAGAGGTCAAAAATATAAACGGAATAACTCAGAATTCGACGCAAATTCACTTATACATTTTGACCTTTCAGCCTCTTATACACTTGACAAAATACAATGATACAAATTTAGTCGGTGCCTAAACAACACCGAAAAGCATAATTAATTTAAGCAATAGACTATTGCCAATAGTGTTGGAACTAAAGTGTCGTAAACAACTACAGTATGTTACACTGTATCTGTTAGATACTGTATCTGACATACATGTGGTTAGATGGTTGTGTGACACACACAATTTGTGTGTTTAAAAATGTGCAGTTTTTGGCCTGAAAGAGTAGATTTTTTTGTGAAACATGCTTACACGAACCTTACCATTTATTTTAACAATTTTCCAACTTAAAATCACATATAGAGTTTACGAAACTGTTATTTCAGCACTTTACAACGTACCGGTTTATAAAAAAGCGGTTAATGCAATCCTCAAGGCATGTGTAGCCGTGAGAACTTTTTGATTGTCCTCATTTGATTTTGATTGGTTGAGCGTTACAGAAATATAACACGTGTTGAATTACAAGCTATTATTACAAAACAGTGTTTATTTTATTTCTTTGATTTTTTTTTTAATTTGACCGAAAATGAGAATTGGAGTTGTTGGTGGTGGTCTGTCGGGATTGAGCTGTGCTTATCGCGCCGCAAAATACGGTCAGCCCGCCAGGTTATGGATTAAAAGATGAAACCTCGGATTTTTTTTATTGAAGGAATTACAAGAGGAATTTTTCAAATTTTACCTCTAGGCATACAAAGTGGCGAAATTTTTGTTTGTACTCAACTCGCCTGTTTGATGTAGCGGTATCTCAATAATTTCTTTGTTTCCAACTTTTCTCTAGATAATTCATGAATCATGATTGTTAACTCTTCTTAGCCGATGGGGCAGTTGACTGCGCATTATGACTTTAATCATTAATTACAGCCACACTGACAAATTGTTTTCAAAACGGACAAAATTTTAGGAATCTTGAACCGAAACTACGTTAATAAATATGATTAACAAGTTTGTTTTACTTGAAATAATAGGATAAATTGGGATATGAAAAACAACAATTTTGGCCGTTTTTGTGTAACTTTTCTGTTCGTTCGCTAGTATAGCCAAACCGAGCAACCCTTTTCAGGGCAGTGAACAAAATATATCAAAAAAAAACGAAATTACTTTTTTGCACGTATTCTCAACCACTTTTGTTTTTCTAATTTCGTAGAAATTGGAAATAGAAGCATATCCATCGGACACAAATTTGAATGAAAATTTGTTTATTTGTCTTTAATTCATGAATTTCATTTTAATTCACTATGCTTTTGACCAGACGTTTTTGGAACCAGTTGAGATAAATTAGTTTAGGGGTTAACTTTAAAGTCAGTTAACATTCGGTGCCTCAAAAATTAAGGCAGTGAAAGATCTGAAGAATCTGTATACTTGAGGTCCAAATAAGAGGTTATTTTTTTAACTTCAAAAGCGTCAAATTATTTGAAGCGACGTCGGAAACTGGTGGCTGGGTTAAAACAATCAAGTCCCCAACAGGTGCCCTATTTGAATGCGGACCTCATACAGTGCGTTTTAAAAAGTCCGATAACGCCTCAAAGTACACAATTTCACTTTTGNGCGTTGGCCAACGTCCAACGCCCAACCAACGCGTTGGGAACGTTGGGCGTTGGAGAAATTTTCTTCCCAACGTGTTGGGAGCGTTGGGCGTTGGGGAAATTTTTCTTCCCAACGCGTTGGGCGTTGGAGAAATATTGAAGCGTTGGCCAACGCTCGAATTTTTTCCAACGCAAAACGTCATTTTCGAACGTATAAGAAGTCGAAAGTATAAAAGGTCGAAAATGTAAACGGAATAACTCAGAATTCGACGCAAATTCACTTATACATTTTGACTTTTCAGCCCATTATACTTGACAAAATACAATGATACAAATTTAGTCGGTGCCTAAATAAAACATAATAATATACAATACACCGAACATAACATAAACAACACCGAAAAGCATTAACCAATAGTGTTGGAACTAAAGTTTCGTAAACAACTACAGTATGTTACACTGTATCTGTTAGATACTGTATCTGACATACATGTGGTTAGGTGGTGTATGCTACATAGAGTATGTGACACACACAATTTGTGTGTTTTAAAAATGTGCAGTTTATCGCCTGAAAGAATAGATTTTTTTGTGAAACATGCTTACACGAACCTTACCATTTATTTGAAAATTTTTCGAATTTAATATCACATATAGAGTCTACGAAACTGTCATTTCAGCACTTTACAACGAACCGGTTTATAAAAAAGCGGTTAAAGCAATCCTCAAGGCATGTGTAGCCGTGAGAACTTTTTGATTTTCCTCATTTGATTTTGATTGGTTGAGCGTAACAGAAATATAACACGGTTTGAATTACAAGCTATTATTACAAAATACTATTTTTTTTTATTTCTTTGAATTTTAAAATTTGACCGAAAATGAGAATTGGAGTTGTTGGTGGTGGTCTTTCGGGATTGAGCTGTGCTTATCGCGCTGTAAAATACGGTCAGCCCGCCAGGTTATGGATTAAAAGATGAAACCTCGGATTTTTTAACCTTCAAACACATATTTTGGAATTTTCTCCAAACGGGCATATAAACCGCGTTTTTGATGATGTTTCCTTTTATCAAATGTAACGGCAGTGAAAACTAACATAGAATAATCAATTACAAAGTCGAATAGCAAATAAAAATAAAATATTTGTTTTCGTAATGAATGTTAATTAGTCATTTATTAGAGCTAGAAAACCTCAAAAAAGAGGTTGTTTTCAATTAAAAGTTTTCACGCACATTTTTTTCTGTCATATTTTTACAAAACTGTTACGTAGTCAACGGCGCACTAGCTTGCAAAAAATAAACCCTGTACGGCACACGGTTACCTGTTTGAAAATTTGTGTGTTTGTGGTCAAATCGACCAAAAAGTGTCCACGGGTGGTCGGAAAGCTTTCGAGAGTATGCTAATTCGATTCAGGACCATCGATTTGTTTATGGAGAAAAATTACGTGGTACAATTACGTAGTACTAAAGCTTTGAATGCTCGTTTGGAGAAAATTCCAAAAGATGTGTTCAGGGAACTGTTTTGAATATGTGTTCAAAGGTTAATGAAGGAATTACGAGAAGAATTTTTCAAATTTTATCTCTGGGCATACGAATAAGAGGTTATTTTTTTAAACTTCAAAAGCGTCAAATTATTTGAAGCGACGTCGGAAACTGGTGGCTGGGTTAAAACAATCAAGTCCCCAACAGGTGCCCTATTTGAATGCGGACCTCATACAGTGCGTTTTAAAAAGTCCGATAACGCCTCAAAGTACACAATTTCACTTTTGACCGAGCTGGGAATTTCAGACGAAGCCATTTTTCGTTACAAGGAAAGACACTACTAAAANATTGCCCCAACGTGAACACATCCCTCAGCGCTACTTGGGGCCAATCAAAACCGTCGAAAACACATAATAGTCTATTATTAATAGATCTTTTAATAATAAGATTACTTATTACTATATGTTTATAATTCCAGTCATTTACTTTTTTAACCTACACGAACGGCGATTTCAACTCGTTTGAGTTTTATATAACCTCTGATCAATTTTTTTAGAAAATTTCGTTTTAAAGTGTTTCACAGAACCACCCATCATCCAAGTATCGATTCGGCATGATAGACGGAAAAGTGACAAAATTTCCATACAGTCTTATAAGTGCCATAAAATTCGAAAAGATAGATAATCGAGCATTTTTAACTGGTCTGGTAAAAGATATGGATTTGCCACACGATATTTCATTATTTGATTTATTTCGACTTCGTTTTGGTGAAGAAACGGCAAAATACGTTATTGACACAATGTCAAGAGGAATTTTTGGTAAGTTGAAAAAAGAAAATAACTTTTTTCATGGGATTCATTGAATATAACTATGATTGGATATAACTATTTTCAAATAGAAATAGTAATCAGGTTTAATTTTTTTTAATTGTTGCAAAAAAATCATTTTTGGCTACTGTCAAAAATAAAGAATCTAATAATATTAACTCGGTGTTAATAACTCCCACCAAGTCACGCTTCTTTCCCCGACCTTTTTTTGTCAAAACTCAATTCTGAACAGGTTTTTACATTTAATGTAGGGTGTAAACTCTAATAGCCCCTTTTATACCAAAATATGTATTCAAAAATGGATTAACTCTTATATATGTTTAGCGTCCCCATCGGCAAACCTGACGGTCGACAATACCTTACCAATGCTGAGTTTATTAAAATCCGGACGACCAATCCATAATGTTTATAAAATGTGGAAGACGAAAAAATCGGACCCTTCTTTTGCCACGACGCCCGCTTTGGAACCTTATTTTTCTCAGCAATTTGACCAAGCCATGAAAAATAAAGCTAGTGTTTGGAATATGAAATATGGTCTTCAGCAGGGTTTGATATGTTCTATTTGGCCACAGACATTCCAAAAAGGAAATTTTATCATACATTGCGTTTAAACATTTTTTAATTTTGCTTAAGAGTCACATTTTGGTCTAAATTATTTAATACTTAACTCAAGATTTGTTTATTTTATTCCTTGCAATGCGTTGACGGAGTACCAGCACTTTTTCTCATCAATTTATTGAAAATTGATGTGCTTGCCGCCAAAGTTTTTGAAAATACCGCCTACGCCCTGGGCAGTTATCCGATTTTCTTAGCAAGACTGTCAGATAACTGCACAGACGATGTATAAATTTCACGACTCGCAAAAAAGGCAACAAATAGGGTCATTTTTGACTTGCGCACATAAATAGGTTTTTTACGAAGAATTCGACAAACAATAAATTAGTGTCAAACCCTAAATCTCAGAGTATAACTGATCGTCTAACTAACTGTATAAATGAGCTACCCGGTGGCCAGGTCCTTCTAGACACCCCGGTTGAACATATTAGACGAAATGATTTTGGAAAACTTGAAGTAAGTACTTCTGGAAAGAAAACAGAGTCCTTCGACCAGATTTTTTCGGCCATAGCACCAGAAGTACTCAGTAAGACGTTAGATCCGGATAGTTTTCCGCCACATTTTATTGAGTCAATGAGCAAATTTAAAGCATCGAAAGTAGCGTGTCCAAATTCAAATCAAATCCAAGTTGTACCCTAAATTTCGCATTCAAACATGAGAAAAGAACTGAGTAAACACAGAAAAGCGTAGGCGGCTCTGTTTCAGTAGTATTCAAATTTTCTGCTATTTTAACGGTGAAGGGTACTTTCGCGACCATAAAGGGTCGCGAAAGTACCCCACTCCATTTTAACGGAATACCGCGGTACGTCAGGATTTTACCTTTGCACACCCTAAAAAAGTTTTTGTTTATATGGTCGAGTTGAAGAATATGATGTTACCTGCGGAACAAGGCTTCGGATTTTTGGTACCAACATGTGAAGATGAGAGTTTATTGGGAGTTATATACGACTCATGTACCCTTCCCGAGCACGACAGTCGAGGTTCCAGATACACAATTATGTCGAGAAAGCCAATTGATCCCGTTAAAGTTCTCAACCATTGCGTTAAAATTGA
>SCLG01000011.1:1078523-1119567 GCA_004367875.1 Oikopleura albicans | reverse complement strand
TTTCATCGCTTTCAGGCCTGAAAAACTGTTCAATATTTGTCTCCCATCCAGACAGTGATTGAAAATCAGAGAGTAATTTGAATGCTTCTATCACGGTCATTTGAGCATCGTTGGAAAATTTCGTTAACTCTTCCTCGTCATGATCAACAACAAACGGGTAGAAAAAGCGCCCAACAGCCACAACCTTCTCGTCCTCGTCAAACTCAAACCGCACAATTTCGATTTTTCCAGGTTTCAAATCTTCGGTAAAGACCGACTCGAGATCTTTAATCATTTGTTTTACTTTTTTCGAGTAGGAAACTGAGAATGACTCGATTTCGGTTTGGTCAGGGGTCAAGGTCGTTGGTATCATGACCTCAATTTGGACGACCTTGTGTTGAGGGGGGTGAATTTGCGTGTAGGAATCGGCAACTTTTCTGATTCGCGTCGGATATCTGCATTCGAGACCTACTTCCATTTCCATCGATGTTTTTCGCTAAAAACAGATTGAGTGCAAATAAATTCGACTGAACGGATAAAACACCTACATGTTTCACTCCAATAAAGGACGTTTTCGGTTCTCGGAAAAATGGAATGATCGACTCGAAAAATACTTTATAAAAATAGCGTCTGCTACCGGATAATTACTTTCTTGGCTAAAAACTCGTCTGTTATGGGAGCGTTCCTCTTGGGAGTAAGATATTCAAATAAAAAAGTAGCCCGTGCATAAAACGCATCCAAAACTTCAAGTTAAATACCTTACGGCGCTTCCAACCTAATTGTAAGCGTAACAAAAAAGGAAGAAATTCTGATTTGTTTTTTCGCGTTCTTATGATAACGCGACCAATCAAAATTAGCAGATTGTTATGGTAGGCGTAACATTTTATTTGTCTCGCTCTTCAAATTTTGATTTGCAGCGTTACCAAGTATTACCAATTTGTTCCTTTTTTATTCGGCGGATAATTAAGTTGGAAACGCCTGGCGGTCTTTCCAAGTTAATATTACACAATCTGAATTTTTTGTTGGAAAAAAAAATCAGAAGACTAAACATCAAACATGTACAGTACTTTCGAACATTTGCTCGAGCATTTAAAGAGATTTTTGATATTCGTGTTTGGAAATTAAGCAAATAAATTTCAACTTACGCCAAAGAAATGTTCGGCAGATCGTTCAACTGTCTCTGAAAACGTCCAAAAGCTAAATAAAACAATGAAAAATTACCCACAAGTAATAATTTCTATGTACTTACTGGTCATCATTTATTGTTAGATTTCCAAATTTTATGGTCGGACAGCCGGTTATTCTTGTGCCGACATGAAACATATTTGATTTTGAATCCCATGACACTGTTGAACACCTACCAACACGTAATCGTTTTCGACCGGTCGAATATAATTCTAAGTCCCACTCACTTAAACCAAATAAATCTGGCCGGAAAGAACTTTAAACCGATTTGCAATTTATGTTTGTACTATAATCAAACATATAAAATTTGATCAAATTTCTTTTTAACCCCCAAGCACGATTATTTCGCACATCCCTGAGCACGAGGCCGGACGTTTGTCCGACCTTTCTTCTACTCCTATCTAATCGTACGTAAAATCCCATCTGTAAGTAAATCGATGGTCCTGAATCGATTGAACATACTCTCGAAAGCTTCCCGACCACCCTCGGACACTTTTTGGTCAAAAAATATAAGAGAAAAAAATGCGCGTGAAAACTATTAATTGCAAATAACCTCTTTTTTTAGGTTTCCTAGGTTCAATCAATGACTATTTACTTTTTATTACGTATATAAAATTTGTACTTTTATATGCGCTCCGACTTTGTAATCAATTATTCTATGTTGTTTTTCAATGTTAAGTATTAACAAAGCCGAGCAACTCGAAAATGGCGTTTTCACCCGGGCCGGACAAACTTCCGGGGTCGTGTCAGGGGGTTAAAGGTTTCCTTGCATTATTTCAGGTCAAAAAGTTAGACAACAATTATCAGTGCTACCATATAAAACTAATATTTTTCAATTCGATTTATTAGTCACATTAAAAAAAGATAATAAATTTAGAATAATTTATGCGTTTAAATAAATTATTAATTATTAAATATAATACAAGAAAAACATTACATATAACAAGACGATTGATTGGTCTTATGGACAATTGTCCGAATTATGTGCTTCAAGAACTTTTCGACACATGTGTTTGGAGGTTAACGCGACTTATTGAAAACAGTATCTTATCATTAAATCGGATTGGCACGTTACACTCCCACACATCGGGTTTGTGATTTTACATTTGCTCTCAATTGGATCGTAGGTCCAACAACCTGTACTGGCATCATTATTCTCAAAATACGACGGGCACTGGCTAAACGCTGACGAAAAAACTAGCCCCAAAATTCTCATTTTGTCAAACAAAAAAATTCCAAATTCTAAGTGAAATTTGGAAAAAAACGTTTTTTATTTATACACACCAAACTGCTCCAAGCGGATTTTAAATGAACAGGAATTAATAAACCCGTTAGATTTATTGTGTTTTTTCCAATGGAAGGGGGCTGTGTTTTGAGTCAAATTATTCACTTGAAACGACAAATTCGATAACAAATTTTATTTAACGTTTCTCTTCTTGAGCCCCTAATTGACGAATGACAAAATCTGGCTGGTATTAAATTATAATCACGTCAACGGAAGTTTTCGAAAAACACAAGTTGGATGTGGCAGAATTTATGTTTGGACTATACTAAACAAGAGAAACCATGTAACCCTACTAAACTTAACAAGTTAACCCCTGAACACACATTATGAAAGCGTATTCTCATTGGGATTAAAAATTGTATCCATTTTTTGATTTTATGAAAATGTTATAAATTTTAATTAACATAGAGTTATCAATTCTGAAAGGAAATCAAAGCGATAGACAGTTTTTTCTTTCTAATAACTAGATTTTCAGACAAGTTTTGATTTATTTATTAAAATTTGCCTTTGTTCTCTAATAACAGAAATAACTTATTTAAAATAGTAATATATTTATTTTCCTTTTAAAAACCTGTGAAATTTTCATATTTAGCAAAACGATTGAATTCCGAAAGAGTCCTGCCTGTTAATTTCGTAATTGAAAATCCTTGACTTGATTCGCACAACCAATGAAAACCCTGAAATTTTGTTCAATTTTCCAAGGAAAATTTGAGCGAAATTGAACAAAAACCATTTTTTACACTATTGATTAAGTTTCGAAAATGAAATAAGGCTCTTAAATGAGAGGTTTATATGGTTTTATTATTCTTCAAAAATAAAATTATACTGACATTAATCCGTCCAGCGTCACACTAAATATAATGTGCCAAACTATAATGATGTCCATAAAATAATATTTTTTATTCGAAATACGTTATATTATTAAATCTAAAGTACAAAATGATATTTTTAATTAAAAGCACAAAGTGTGATAAGCATAAGCAATACAAACATAAGCAAATACGGGAAATCGAGAGAAATCTGTCATTCTTCAATTATGATATATGACAGCGTGTCTACTATCGTAGTGATTTTCAAACGTGAAAAAATAAATAATGTTACCACTTTTTGGAAACGTTCCTTGACAGCGCCTGAGGCTTATGTGGTCCGGCCTATGTGGTCTGTCATTGGTCATTTTTGAGCGCGCTACCAATCACTGAAAGGCAAATCACCGAAAGGCGATTTCCTTCTTGTAAAATATTTTTGTATTACAGTCCACCCCCTCTTAAGTGCCGCACTCAAGGAGAAAAATGCGTTTCCGCTAAAAAAAATTTTTCGCGTTTTAAAATCAGGACGATACGACTACCGAGACAAAACAGCCCCGCGAAGTGAATTTTGTACAGTCCCTAGCTGACTAGCATTTATTATTACGTAACTTTGCGCAGAGAACGACGCGTTTATAAGGCGTAGGCAATGTGTCTGGAGATTTTTGCGTAAAAATAGCACGAGCAGGAGTTTTATCAAAATTTTCCTATAATTTTGGGTGATTTAGGGTTGATTCATTCCTCGCTCATTTTTTTTTAATTGAACTTGGATTATTTATGTTTATTTAAAACTCTTTTGATGGTTTACGATGCTAGACGTTGTACAATTTTTTATGTACAATTTTTAAATACAATATATTATTTTCATATTGCATGAAATATGCATACTGGTAGAGATTGAGAGAAANAGAAACGCGTGGAGCTCGGTGACAAACTGAGGACCCACACCAGTATATGACAGCGTGTATACTACGACTACCGAGACAAAACAGCCCCGCGAAGTGAATTTTGTACAGTCCCTAGCTGACTAGCATTTATTATTACGTAACTTTGCGCAGAGAACGGCGCGCCTATAAGACGTAGGCAATGTGTCTGGAGATTTTTGCGTAAAAATGGCACGAGCAGGAATTTTATCAAAATTTTTCTATAATTTTGGGTGATTTAGGGTTGATTCATTCTTCGCTCATTTTTTTTTTAAATCGAACTTGGATTATTTATGTTTATTTAAAACTCTTTTGATGGTTTTTGAAGATGCTAGACGTTGTACAGTTTTTTATGTACAGTTTTTAAATACAATATATTATTTTCATATTGCATGAAATATGCATACTGGTAGAGATTGAGAGAAATGCTTATTGATCCAGAATGAGAAACTTGCTGTGACATTGTCGAACATTTTTGCGAAGTAAATTTGGAAACGTCATTATTTTTCAAATTTAGATACATTATATTCAAAAAATATCTGTCCAAAATCAATAATATAAAGAAAAAAATAATCTAAAATATAACATGAAAAATGATATGTTAAGACAAAAATTTATATGAGATATATGATGGATCCTCTTGTGAGCATTTTTGGCAGTTTTTGACACCAGAATAACCCGGTTACTGTTAAAACTTGTATCACTTTTTTGAAAAGTGGCCTTTTTATTAAAAATTGAATGACAAAATGACCTAAAAGGTAGACCTCTCCTTCTAATAACCCGTTGTCCAGGAACTTTTTGTGACAAAAAAAAATTTAAAAAGTGCACATCGATCAAATTTTTTCGGAAACATCGGTTTCGAAAAAGTGCACATCGAGAGGTAAATTCCGATAAAAAAAACAAGGCTTAAAAAGGATGCACATCGAGAGGTATTTAAAAAATTCCGTAAAGAACCGCATATCGAGACATGTACATTGAGAGAGCGCACATCGAGATCCAAATAGCATGTGCTCGCAAATATCAGGTCTAACTTATAAGTGGCAAACATTTGTCAGTTACTGATAAATTGTCATAAAATATGGTTTATGCACATAATCTAGAGATAAAAATGTATTAACATGGAAATATGTCTAATCCACTCGGTCTTCACGGAAATACAGTACGGCCAGACATAATGGAGACAGTAACATCTGGATCTAACATCTTATAGCAAATACGATCGTTTAAAAACAAATACATATTCCAAAAATATAAGATATATTACCTTAATATTGGACCTTAGTTATAATATGTTGTTCATGCTATTGAGAGAAACTTGTTTTCAGTTTTTTCTAACATAGAATTGTGAGCGCGAGAACGTGACGTGCAAAAATTGACGTTCTAAAACGTCGCGATACAGCAAGACCTAAAATGTTTTGTAAAACAATTGTTATTTGCGAGAACGTGACGTTTTAGAAAAACATTCCATGTACCTTTTTTGGAGAATTTCACAGTCGATAGACGAAATATATCGTGTATGTGCTTAGGGGTTAGCGTTAAATAAAATGTCCGTGGTTTTGTTTACGCCTCCATGATAAACATAGCGGCAGTTTTTGTTTCACCCGGCTTTATAACCGTCTTTGTAGAAAGCCTTTCTTGTAGAAAATAGTAAAATATACCATAAAAACTGTTGAGAGATGGAATGGGGTCAAATGGTTTTCGCGAATGCTGAACAGGGATCACTCTTGGAGTATTATCGGAGTACCGGAGACTTAAAAATGTGTGCGTGCCCAGTCGGACATATGTCAAAATATACAGATCATCGGAAAATAAGACGTGAAACTTTATTTTATCTAAAACAAACGGCTGTACACAGTAACTAAACTTCTAATGATATCAGTAAACATTAGTATCATTTTCTTTAATAAATCGGCTTTAAGGTGCACTAGTTTTATGTATATAAATAGAATATCTATTTGTTGAACAAGTTAGTAGAGGGGTTTGTACAGCTGACTATTATATAGTGACTATATATAAAACTACTATTTTTGATACCAAATACTAGAGCTCCCCAGACCCGACTCTGATATACCTGGGTATATACAGACTAGTATATACCTGATATAGCGCTTGAGGGTTTATCAGGCCACTTTCGTCTTTCAAAACCGGCCCGATAAACCCTCAGGCGGTCTGATTAATCCCACGGGCGTAGGCGGGAAAATGTGCAAAACAAGGCGGTCTGATAAGCGCACGAGCCGGGAATTGCGCAATACAAATTTGTTATTATCCAATGAAAGACCGGCCTAATAAGCGCACGAGCGGGCAAAGTGGCCTGATAAAGGTGGGGCTGATAAACACTCAAGCGGTGTGTATAACATTATGATTTTTAGAAATGTAATATCCCCACCACGTACTGCGGAGTTATGTTGCAATTTTTTACTTTACGCTATCCATTATATTGCATTTTTTTTGAAATATTTTTGCCACATAACCGCGCAAGTGCTGTTTATGGGTCAATCAGACACTTTTCTGTTATGTTTAGCATAATCGAAATATGTACTGCACAAACCCTTAAATCACAATCTGCTTTGGTAAACTACTATGATCCCTCGTCTATGGAATGATCCTTTTGATCCACCTTTACAAGGAGATTTATCAGAGATAATTTTAAATAATAAGCGCCTGAGCTGTTTTTGTCTCGTGGCTACACTTGTATAAATGGGCCACCCCAATCGGTAAACCTATTTTGTTTAGAGTTGTGGGACGGACTGATGGCCGCACTGGGAAATTTATGTTTGATTTTTATATTCATCAATGTGGTACAATTGGACAGATTAGTAAGTTTAAATTTATGACTACTGTTGTAATCCACATACAGTCCTCAGTCCCTTGAATGACAAAGTTAAGCCTTTAAAACCACTCAAAGGATCGCAGGACTTTAATATGAAAAAATTGAAAGTATTTAAAATGCAGATATCACGATATACAGTCCCCAATCCCTTATGGGCCACCTTGAGGGCTCCAAAAAGGCGGCCCATAAGGGTTACATGGCCCATAAGGGTTACATTGCCATTTTTGGAAAAAACACATATTAACTTTAGTCAAAATTAATTTTATTTATTTTTTTGCTTTAAAACGGGTTTTCAGTATAATTGGAGATAATTGGCAAAAAATCATTCATGGACGACCGTTTTGGGTTCTCGAAAAAACCGGCCGTAATGGGATTCGCGTCCCTAACAGGGTTAATTTGGGACAACCTTAACAAAATGGCTTATTTTTCCAGGTTGTTAAAAATTGTGGCCCATAAGGGTTACTTTATCAAATCGGAAAAATTGCGGCCCATAAAGGTTACATGGCCCATACGGGGCCGGCCCATAAGGGACTGGGGACTGTACTTTAAGATTTTCGTGAAGAAAATATATTACTTTTATTTTTAAGTACGGGCGAGCTGGTCATTCTGATCATCAACTTTGTCAAGTTTTCGAAAATGCAACAGGTTTGAATTACACCAAAGATGGAATAGTGAAGGGTTTCAAATTTATTAAATTTTTACTAGTACTAATACTAGTACTAATACTAGTACTAATACTAGTACTAATACTAGTACTAATACTAGTTCTAATACTAGTACTAATACTAGTACTAATACTAGTACTAATACTAGTACTAATACTAGTACTAATACTAGTACTAATACTTACGCAAAATTAGCGGTTTTTAATCACATTGTAGGCTTAAAAATGTGATATTGTGGATGAGCTGTGCCTTTTCTCGAGTTCATACGTTGCAACATCATAAAAAAACGCACAGTAAAACCACTTATCCGCACTGTAGCTAAACTTTTGAAGGCTTTTTGGATGGCGATTTGTTAAAAAAATTATCTCGAAATATAAACCCTCGTTCAGTTGAAGCTCTAATGGAAAAGTTACCCTTTGACAAAGTACAACGTTTAGCTGCCTATTGTTTCCGACAACGACATCCAAATGTTCTACATTTTTAATTTCAACATATCAAAAATAGTGAAAATAAAACACAAGTGAAACAAAAATTTGGCGTTTTATTTCATAAGGGGTGCACTCTGTTTAACTACACCACCTACCTGCTTAAAGTTACGGTCAGTTTTTACGCCTACGCACTACCTACTTGAAGTAACAGTTCTGTTTACCCAAAAATGAAACAACTTTAATTTTACTTTAATTGAAACTGTTATTTTAAGCAGGTAGTTCGTAGGATGAAAAACTGACTGTTAATTTAAGCAAGTAGGCTATGTACTTATCTTTAAAATAAGGAGTAAAAAATCAAAATTATATTTCTTTTTTTTTTGTCAGAGGGAAACTTTTATTAAAGACCCCCAGTATATAGATGTTTTTGAAATTTTATTTTTTTTATGAGTCCAAAAAAATGGTTTTATTTATTTTTTGCCCCATGGTGAATATTTTTCAGAAATTGTGATAAGTTTTTATCGTGAGCTTCTTCTTTACCCCAGGCTACCAGGCCTTTCAGAATAACGAGATATCCAGCAGCCCCACTTCGAAGACTTTGCTTACCATACATGGTTCGCGCCATTTTACTCGCCTAAAGAAAACAATAATTTTAGAGGGGGTCATAAAGGCATTATTTGAATGGGAACACAATTCAAATTGTGCCATTACTGAATATTATTTACATACTTGCATACAAAATGCAAACGTTGGATGAAAGTCACGAAGACTGTTCTTGGCAAGATTGAGTAACAAATGTAAATCGGAAACGCGCCCTCGGCTTCCAACTGACTCCTAGAAATATGTTACTTTAGAAGTTTTCAATGTTCAATTCCATGTTACATTACATAAACCATGTATAAATTCGCTCTGCACCAGGTGCGCCGTTATGTCACAAAACCAAATTTAAAAAAGTGTAACATAACGGCGCAGTGCGTAGGCGATTTGGCTTTAAAACGCCAAAAAAATATAAATTGTATTATAACGGATACTACGCCGTAGTAACTACGGGGAAAATATTGCGCAATACGTGTTTTTTTTGTACAAATTGTAACATAACGGTGTAGTGCGTAGTGCGCGGCGTAGTGCGTGGGCGATAATGCTGGATTTTTTTGCAAAAAATTGTTACATAACGGGACGAACGAGAAAAATTGTAGCATAACGGGTTGCAACATAACTGCGCACCTGGTGTATACTTTAGTAATTTTACTTAAGTAAAATTGTAGGACAGAGCAAAATTTATTATATAGCGTCTACGGCACCGGGGTGTATGCCAAAAAGCATTTTTTTGGAGAAAAGGTTCTTCAAAGAAAGCCTTTTCTGAAAAAAAGGTTCTTCAAGAAACCCTTTTCCGAAGAAACGTTTATGTAAAACGTTTTTCGGATACTTTCTTCAAATAAATCGTTTTGAAAAAAAACAAGTTTATCGGAGAAATTATAAAAAAATAGTATAATAAATACATTTGTTTTGGAAATTATACGAAAACCTTTTATTTGACCAACATTTTGTTACTTCGCTTCGACATATAATATACATTTATGTCACACATATTTGGAACTAGCATCTAATCCATCAATTATTGGATGATAACGTAGTTTTAACAAAAGTAAGTAAACTGAAAATGTAAATCGATGTGTTTCAGTTTATCGTCCACTTACCTTAATTTCATCATAATCTATAATAACAGGCGATGGTAACATTTTAAGAGCCGTCAAAGATTTGATCATATCGAGTTTGACGGCATAAATCGAAAATATGTAACACACAAGAACAATCACATTGGTCACACAAACAATGAAAGTGATCAGTCGAACCAGTTCCACGCCTTGCATTGTACTAAATTTGGTTTTAATTTAAGCAATTTTCGCATTTTTTTTTCGCAAAGGCCATTTCAAACAAATTAAAAAACATTTTAGTTTGAAGACTTATTATGATGATAAAAGCAAGTAAAAAGAACTAGACAAACACAAACTCGCGAGAACTTGAAATGCTCAAAATTTCTAGATTTTTGACGGAAATTATTTTGACCTCATTTATGAAACTTTGACAGAAGTTGTAGTCAAGTAAAGCCTTGACGAGTTTAAATCGCCGTTCGTGTAAATTAAAAAAAAATGACTGGAATTATAAACATTGGAGTAATAGTAATATCATTATTCAAAAGATGCATTAATGTGTCTCTGAGGTTTTTGGCAGTTTTGATTGGCCCAAGCAACGCTGATGGATGTGTTCACGTTAGGCCAATTGCATTGCTTGATATTTGATACCGAACATGAGTTTTTTTGTATCTTGAGGCAATGCATCATTTGAATATTTCATTNGAACGGCGATTTCAACTGGTCAAGGCCTTACCTTGTAGACGTATTAAATACAATAAAAATATAAACAAATCAACCGTACCATCCTTACGGTAAGGAACTTTTTGAAAAACTGCATACGAAGCTGATTTTACAATTAGCATTACCATAAAACAGCAGGTCTGACGAATGTTTTCTTTGCAACTTCAACGTTCCAATTCAAAACGCAATTGAATTCACTTTGATGGCTCCAAACATACAAATAAAACAATACAACAGTGCCAATAATGTTTAATATATAATGAAGAATGCGTCTGTAATAATATCCGCTAAGGAGTTTGTCGCTTGTTGCCCAGTTTTTAAGCATGGCGTTGTATGTCGAAAATTTACCTTCCAAGTTAACGTCCTAAAACACGTTTTAATGTGTAAAATTAGCACGATCTAAACTAATGGTTCCAAACAATGTGAACATTTAAATATGAAACTATCGAGAGTCAGATCATTAAACTTGGAAACACGGAAAAACTAAAAAAACATGTTTTTCATATTTTTAACGGCACTTGATCCGTAGACAAACTGACTTAACATAAATTAATGTTACCTGTTTAGCACCGCGTTCTTTCAGTAAAAAACGCTAGTTACTATATTAGAGGGCACCAAATAGCCAGTATATTAAACTAAATTGATAGGATAGATAACAACTTTGCTCAATTTGGCGGCCTCTAATGGACTTAATCGCGTTATTTTGACCTGAAAGACTAGTTACCACACACAGTATTATGCGTCCAGGTCGTAACGCGTTTTTACCGCAATTAACCTTTTTCAACTCTTCTTCCAGTAGATGGTAAACAGTTTGTTCATTTTTTGTTCGGTCAATAACTCTGCCCTTGTTTCCGTCGATTACTTTTGAAAGACCACCAATCGTCATTGTCAGCCCTTCCTCAAAACCGGAAATGAAAAAATCTAGCTGATCCTTTACATCATGTGCGCAAATCGTGCTCCATATTAGGGATGTTTCACCACGGATGTTGAAGGTTTTGTGAGACATATTAAATATTGAAATCATTTTAAGTTTTGTGTCAATCTTTTACGGTACCGCATTTTTAAAATGCACATTTAAAGCATCAATTTTTTTACACCCACATTTTAAAACCGATATTTTTAACCAAACTTTATTTAAAATTATTTTTAAACAAAACTATTAATAGTTATTAATAGCTATTATGTTTTTCAAATTTATGAATCTCAATCAATTGACTTCTTTAATTATGAACGTTATTTTATTCGCGTGATTTACATCCCTACTCCAAATCAAATAGGGAAGGAACATCAAAAAGGAATAGGCCATTAAAAAATAGGGATAAATTTTGATGAAAGTCAAATTTTTCGTTTGATCAATAGCCGCATCGTCCAAAACTTGAATTGTTACTATGTTGCCTTCCGCATCGGATGTGTTAAAATCCTTGACTGGATAATCCCGCATTTCTTCCCAGCAATGATTTTGCATATAGAACATTTCAGTGAATCCGCCGGCGGCGATTCCAGAAGTATCGCCGATTTTGATGCCGCTTCCATCAATTGGACCACAGTTAAGGCCATCAGACTGAAAAATTTTAATTAAGAGTAAGAAAACCCGTATATATACAGTAACGTGTGTCGGTGTCAAGACTGATACAGTTTGGTATACAATTGGTGTGGTAACGAGTTGACACGTAACAAGTTGACAGTTTGGAACGAAGTGATACTTTTTGGGAGTTTTTTGGGCAAAAGTGACGGAACGAAGTGCGAGTTTGGAACGAATTGACAGTTTTTGACGAAAAAATCGGAAACGTAAGTGTCAACTAGTTACTAGACCAACTGTATTTGGTATATTGTACTAATCGTTATTATTTCAGTTTGAAAAATAAGCCTTTCGGTACTTTGAAAGTAATCAAAATAACAAAGCTTATGACAAACTTATCTCCGTAAATCAATGCGATAAAGTATACAAATTAATAAATTATTGGTAACAAAACATGACCATTTGCGGCCGTCACCGTGTAGATAATCTACATTAGAACTTTTACTGTAACGAATGTCGTAAACACTCTAATAGGCACCATGATGCCGGCGAAAACTAGGTCAATATTCCGATTAAAACCCCCAAAATTGTTATAAATATTGACGAGAAACGGACGAAAAGATCGGGAAAAACACAAAATTGCAATGACAATTTGCGACTCGCATAAGGGGCCAAAAAAGCTTTTAAAACGTCCAAAAACTGAATAGTAATTAATATCCGGCATAAAACAAGTTTAGTATTAAGTACATGTATGGTAAGTCTCCTTAGCCAAACAGACTATATTTAATGTAGACAGGTTTAGAGAAGCTTGAAAATTCCATTTTAGACTTTAGCACATAGGTCGTCCTAGCGGTTAACCTTCAAACACATATTTTAATAAGTCCCGTGAACACAGATGCGGAAGATTGTCCGCATCATCATTCTTGGTGTTATTATCTACGTAATTTCTCAGTATAAGCAAATCAATGGTCCTGAATCGAATGAGCATACTCTCGAAAACTCCCCGACCACCNGGAAATATGACGTTAAAAATTTACGCCTTATCTGTTATAGTTGGCGTAACCTAGCTGTATCCACCCGCTTCAAAATTGCGTTTAAACTCGTTTTTTATTTTTGTGTCGCCCGCTGGTGCGCTCAGAAAAGAGAGAGACTGCAGGGGCAATCGGGACGCTCCCGTTGGTTTTCAATGCCGTTACATTTAATAAAATAAAATGTAAAAAAAACGCGTTTTATATGTCAATGTGGACAATCTTCCGCAATATGTGTTTGAAGGTTAATAAAAAATATACTTATGTTAAATGTTTTTGTTTATAATATAGATCAGGAATCAGTCGTCGCAACTAACAACTAAAATTTGTAAATCGTTAAATTAATTTTGCCCTGAGAATTATTTCCGTGAACGGTCTCTTTATAGTCTGTTCGGCTAAGTCCTCTCTTCGCCATAACTCTATAAATTGTGGGCAAATACGACCTAAATCGTTTTTTTTTCAAAATATTTCAGGAACACTTTCTTTTTGATGTTGCGTGGGTATCGGACGCCCTGTGAAATTACTGCGCAGAAGATCCCTGCCAAAAGGGGTGGATTTTTTTGCTTATATAATATCATAATTTCACCTATAATCGTACTTGTATAATCAATCGAGTCTTATTAATTAATATGTTGCATAAACTTTAACTGTTAAAGGTACAATTTTCACCTTTAAGGTTAAATAAGTTCATTCTATGTTCAACACAACGTGCCAATAATCTTATTCAGATACATATTCGGATTTATAATTAAAATATACCTCCTTTTTGGTAAATTCACAACAATGTGCATTTGTCTACTTTGTACAACATTCGAGAAAAGTTGGTCCAACTTGCCAACAACGAGCAATAAATGTTTTGTATTATACATGTTCATAGTACAGTATAATTTTGAATTTCATTACTATTACGGTATATCGTTTAATTTATCTTACTGTATAATTCATACAGTAACATGCTACGCGTAGCTACGGTATGTTTACAGCCACTATTTATTTTTGAGAAGTTCTGCAGCAGAACAAACTAACCAGAAACACCTTCATATACTCGGTACTACGCTCTTATCTTACAGCTTAAGGGGGTAAATGTTGCTCAAATTCTCGACAAAAAATGTCGACGAAAATCTATCATAAAATTTGAATGGCTAACACTATCAATTAATTTTTTTTTGCATAATTAAATTCAAACAATTTTCTGGTCCATGAGTGCTCAAATTGTGCCCAGATATATCCGTACACACCGGATATCCGCAATGGAAAAAAGTGACCTTTAGTGTTATAACTTTTCCTACGTAAATCTAAAATTTCTGAGTTTTTGGTTTGATATTGGAAAAATATGAAGCAGGGGTAAAATTTTATTCAGTTTAGAAATAAACCGTACAACTAATTGTGGTTTATACAAGCCAAATATTTTAATTGCCTAGTGGCCAATTGCATACAAATGCAATTGACGGTAAGGTTTTTCGAAAAAGGTACGTATTTCCTGAGCCTTCAAAAAAGTCATGTTTGTAAAGCTGGACCATTTGCTAAAAATTGTCACGTTTTCGCACCCACAAGTGTAAGTGTACAGTCTGCCTTTATTGATATTTCTTAAAAATCTCAAAAGAAAAGAAGCTCAGTACTAACCTAGAAACCTAGTAACTAACCTTGCCAATACTCGAAGCGTATTGAGTAGAAAAGACAAAGAGAATAATGGGTAATCCAACTGATATAAATGTCACGAATTTATCGATTTTGATTTGGATAAGTTCTGCCGCCTTGTCTGTTTTGTCCGCTCCCGCCTGTCCCCAAATCCATGCTGCAGCATCTAATCATACGATTTTCGAAAAATTATCATCCAGACTCTCGTCTGATAAAAAAAAACAAATTGGTTAGGGGGCCCATTATTATAATGACATTATTGCCTATAATTTATAGCTTCGAAGGGTCCTTTTGTTCTGTCGGCATCCTCATTTTTCCGCCTGGAACAAATTTTGACCTTAAATGTTCAGGGCGAAATGAAATAACATATAACTTATTACGGATCTTACCCGTTATTTACTGGTCTTCGGTAAACCGTTTTTTCTAAGCCCCTAGATAGCTTACAAGGGTCCATTCATCAAAAATATAACGAAATTTGAATNATTCAAATTTCGTTATATTTTTGATGAATGGACCCTTGTAAGCTATCTAGGGGCTTAGAAAAAACGGTTTACCGAAGACGAGTAAATAACGGGTAAGATCCGGTCATCCTTAGATGGCACTGAGTTGCTGGACTATCTCTATTATTAAATAATCCCGAGAAATTATTAAAAAGTAGCTCAAATTTTTAACACGTATTCTGTTGTGACGAGTTCTGCCTACTCGAAAGTAGCTACATTTTATCGAGTTTTCCACGACTCTCAAATTGTGTACGACTTCAAAATTGTGCACGTTTTTCGGAAACGCAAAATGCACAATTTGAAGGTCGGGACTGTAATGTATAAGACGGAAACTTCTTATTAAATTATTATTCTTATAAATTTTTGTAAAAGCTCTGGTTTAGAAAACCGTATCTTACTATAGTCTTTAAACTAAAGCCACAGAAGAAATCTCGAGTTTTATGTACTAATTTTCTCTGCCATTATTTTTGGTTGATGTATTTTTTTTATCTTGAATCAAGTCTTATATCTGATTATCAAGATTATTGATCAACAAAAACTGTAATTAGTCAAAATAAATTATCTTTTTGAAGGGTTTAATTTTTAAATCATATTCTTGAAGCATTCTTCTTTTACTACAAAACTATCTAGGCGTAAAAGTGCTAATAATTCAGCGTCGTTTTACAGTATGCAAGTCTAATCAACGCTAAACCAAAGCTGAGTCACCCATGTCTCTTTATATCCTTTTCGTACTATTTTTCTTCTTCCACAGCGTACTTGAATATTTTCCACATTTTGAGCAGTAAAAACCAAAAATAACGTTTATACACATTAGTTGTCTCAAATAAACATGTTTAAACATCAGCTTTTATCATTATTCATCCATACGAAAATAGAGAGTATGATAATAAAAATTTAACGGTTTTAATCGTTTTTTCTGCGAAAATATGCCAGCCAAATATACATTTTTAGTACTTTTTTGTCAAACACGACTGGCATATTTAAACTGATTTTCCAAAATACTATAATATAGCTGAAAATTAGGAACATTTTTGGAAGCCCGACAGTCTGAGCATCAACATACGGCATTTAGCACGAAGAAATAAAATCATGTTACATGATTCATGTTACATGATTCATGTTACATGATTCATGTACCTTAATTGTCAGAATCATGGTTAGAACAGAATGATAGCAGCACAATGTGTAGGTGCTTTCCCAAACGCCTTTTCCAAAAACGCGTTTCCCAAAAACATACGAAATTACCATACATTTGTACACTTGTGGTATACGATTTTCCCTTACATTTATTAACTCTCAGGGGAAGGAGTTTTTGGGAACCCGTAGGGGGAAATGTGTGTAAATAAACACGTACTTAAAAAATTCACAATAATTCGCAAAAATTCAAAAAAAACTGGTAAAGCCAAGTTGTAGAGCTTGTCAAACTACGTCGATCTGACTATTCAGAAATTGATTTGGGCCACCAGGGCCCCCTAGAGAGCTGTTTGAAATCTCCAACCTACGCAAAAAAANGGGGGGTCACCAATACCCGTTTTGCCCTATGGCCCATAGGCTATGGGGCCTCCATATGCCTTAAATCGACGAAAAAACCAGTTGCGTGTCTATTTTTACGCACTTCCCACTGTGAGTTAAGAATAAATTTGTGACACTTTTTTATGTTGTAAACGATTAATACAATAATTACAAAACGATAATGGCATGTAGACTCTACATTGTAGAGTACATGATGTAGTGTGTGAGCCCACACTGGAGGCGGATAAGCTGAAAAATTTGGACAAAGTCAAAAAAAATGAAACAAAGCAGCGCACCTGGTATTCCATATATGAGGTCAGATGGGAACGAACTTATGAAAATAAGTTATTTTAATAACTAATACAAAAGTTGAACCATTTTTGTCTCTGTCAATGTCGAACGCAAATTAATATTGATAACTAATTACTGTAGGGCATATTCTATTTGTTTTGTATAATCTATATGGTATATATCATTTAATTAACCGGTCAACTTTTTATAGTTCAACAAGGCATTTCCTCACTTTCAAATTCCCAATAAACGTTCGTTAAATGCAAGCGAAGATTTTGCCAAGATAACCTTATTCAAGGATCCATTTGTTTTTACTTGAAATAGTTTGATCACTTCTTCAATAACAGAAATGAAAAACATAAATGTCATAGGAAAAATACCTTTATTTTTGAATAAT
Source organism: Oikopleura albicans (assembly GCA_004367875.1). Classification (NCBI taxonomy): domain Eukaryota; kingdom Metazoa; phylum Chordata; class Appendicularia; order Copelata; family Oikopleuridae; genus Oikopleura; species Oikopleura albicans. The sequence continues at coordinate 1,102,212 of SCLG01000011.1, read as the reverse complement.
GAGAATTGGGTTGCAAATAAATTATTTATGATTTTTGGGAGCAACCCAACCTTACCCGCACTCCTCTCGCTAACTCAGCGCAGCAGCGGGCGACGCGAAAATAAAAAAAAGTTTTTAGCAGTTTTCGAGCCCGCTCAATATAAAATGAGTGTTCCAAGTATAAGGGATTACAAGGAAAATTTTAACGTCAAAATTTCTACATATAAACGAATTACGAATGTTTTTTTTCAATTTTTTAATGTCAAAAAGCCTCAGACTTTAAACATTGATTTAAATATTTGAATTTAAAAAAATAATAGTAATTTGTGTTAAGTTGTCACTGTCAACTAACAGGAAATTTTTCGTACTTTTCGCTTTCTCAAATTTTGCATCAAAATAAAATAAAAAACTAGAAAAGTGAGAAGCACCTTTTTCATACCTAAGACTGTAAATCATTGACATACAGAAATGTCCGTAGAAGTACTTGATCCTAGAAGTACTGGATCTTAGAAGTACTTGATCCATACTTGATCCTCATTGTGGCCAATATAGGTCAATATAGTATTGACAATACTATAAAGTTAAAGCTAAATAACTATAATAATGAATTTCACCACTGGTTATAAAAATATGCATGTATTATATAGTTTCAAAGTTGGTAGACTGTTTACAGTTAGAAGTACATATATATAAGAATAAAGGATCTTCAAATTTTTAGTGGATTAAGCCAGTCCCATAATGCAAACTTATTGATGCTGTCTTGTAATTTAAGATGGCCACGTTTTTCCAGTAATCGGTCCAAGCCCTCATTCGCTGCCAAGTTGAACCCTAAATCGAACAAAAAATACAGTTATGAAATATTTTTGTAGTAAAATTAGTCCGTATTATTACATGTTCAAAACCAGTATAATATTCACCTTGATTATCTGTTTTGGTAGGTAGGCTAATGATTTCGACAAAGACCATAAAGTAAAGCAAAGAATATGCCCTCATATTTGTATATTATTTGTCGTGTTTGTATCAATAAATTGGCTTTATAGTAAGCCCCTTATTATTTATTTACTAACAAGTTGTATGAATAATTCTTCATTTTAGCGCTATGTGTTTGCTGATAGCGACAACATGCTTCCAACCTGCCAAGAATAATAAATTGTTTTTATACAACTTTATACACTAGACTTTGAACAGTAGACTTTAATAACTCCTATCACCTCGCCATACTACGTAGATGTCACCCATTTTATAGCCAAATTTTGCATGCCCTGGCACGCACTAAACCGGGTGCGCACTAACTGACTCAATCTAAAATATTAAGTGTGTCAAGTTCACGGTGTCGTGGGGTACTGGTAAAAATGTATGGTCCAAAAGTATCACAGTTTACCAAAAGTTTAACAGTTTACTCGTTTTTACCTTTAATAAAACAACAAAATAATGAATTGGATTTTGTAAAATATGGTTTATGACGGTTTCCCGGAAATTGAAGTATATAACCAAAGCTATTCACCCGTCCTTAATTTCATTTTGATTAGTACAAAAGTTTCTACATAGAAATTTTCTTCTAGATTCTATGGTGTGTCAAAGCTCAAAATTTGCCCAATTTTTATTTAGAAATTAATATGCATCGGGGGAAGAATTTCCTCATTATTTTCCTTCGTTTGGGAATTGGACATCTCAATAAATATAAATGTAAAGTGAACAATTTTTTATAAACTGTAGAACTGTAAGAGAGTAAAACTATGCTACGGGCATTCGTTTCATATTTGGGTCAACTATGGGTAGGGGAAATTCCTAATTTTTTTCGCCGAAAATAAAGTTATTCATATGTTGCTGAAGAACATTTAACTAGGGGTATTCGACCACGGCACATCTGCTGGTAACAATAAGAACGTCTGAAAACCGACCGGTCGGGAGAAAATTTCCATTGAACACTAGAATTTCAGGTTTTTTGGCTCTAGTACCCGGAACCGAAGCCCCCCAAGCGAAATTTTGGTATTCTTTAATAGAACTCGCATCAGAGGTCTTTTTGATATATAAACCTAAGACCGGCTTAGACCGGCTCGACCACAGCACCACCTGGTAATTTCGGGTTATTTTTGAACGTCGCCTAAGTACGTCAATATGGTGTTTATTCGAACCGCAAGAGTATTTAGTCGATGTTCGAAACAAATAACATCACAAATAATTTGGTTCGCCCATAATAGCTATAAAACTGAAAACTCTAGAATTATTTTAGCGCCAAACATTTATAGCGCCAACACAGATGTGGTAGATTTTCCAAAGACTAATATAATTTGTCGTTTTGGGTGGCGATTATTCTGGTCTGTTTTCAGAGTTGTACCAAACCATCTTGGTGGTTAACCGGGCCAAAAACCGTTATTTTACCGGTTTTTGAGAAATTTTGGTTGGTTAAAATAGGTCAAAAAAGTTTTGTTTGGTCGCAACAGAAGCGCCTGAACGATCTATATCCGCCAGTATTTTTTATTTTGCTTTAGGTTTCGTATTTACGAAAGAACAACGTAAACCGTAAAAAATGTCCTAACCGCCATATATCAAAGCGGTTGAGGCCGTAGAAGATAAAATTTTGTTTGTGACCTTAAAATGTTCATGGCCAAATGTACGCCAATTTTCAGACCTGCGCGACTATTACTTCTATAGGTTGGCAGTTTAGGAATTCCCCCTAACTATGGGCCATAACTTATGAGTCATAAGTTATGACTCATAAGCTATGCCAGTAGTATATGTTTGGGGTAAATAAGCAAAAAAAAGTCGTAAAAATTTTCCCATAGCGGATTTGTATTTAAAAAAAGTCGTAAAAAATTACTATATTCGTATTCTGATTTATATCTTCAAATTAATGTGCTAATAATGGCAGTAAGAAATATAGTTGATTCGAAGAAAAAAAATCAGAATACGAATATAGTAATTTTAGCACTTTTTTTAAATACAAACCCGCTATGGGAAAATTTTTACGACTTTTTTTGCACCCATTATTTACCCCCAACATATACTACTTGTAACTCATAACGCTTATTTGGCAAATGGACCCTTATTTGACAGGCGCTTTATTGGCAGATTAGATTAATTATTCCAAACCACCTAATCCCTAAATTCCAAGTTATATATATACAAGAATAAAACTACAAAAAACAGGCTCGTCCGTAGCCGCCTGCTACTAACCGGGTTAAACGTGAATGCAAAGAATTTATTTAAATAAATGTTTTACATAAAAATTTGATAGCAATACTGTTATTTCATTAGTACAGACGGGAGCCGTGTATATAAACGACAGGCTGATTATCAAGCCATTGTTTCGGATCCAGAATGTCGGTCATCCCACTGCGTCTCCGTGATCTACTAATTCCGTGATGGCCTCTTGCTAAAAAATAACATAATGTAATTTACATAAATTATTTATGATAAATAGTTTTAATTTTTTAATAGTGGCCGTTCATGCTCATGCTATTGAACGAATTTATTGCGTCAAAAATGTATGTATTAGAATCTAATAATCTAATAATTATTTATTACTAGATAAATAAATGTCTTATTACCTTCTTGGCGCGCTTGGAACCAGTTAGATGGAGTAAAGAATTCCTTGAAAAAGTCCCAGTTCCAGTTTGAACCATTCGACCTATAATAATTTCTAATAAATCATAACTTTTATGTGTGTTTTTTCTGTAAAATGTTTCTATTCACCTACACCACATGTGCACTTATTTGGACACTTCGTCAGTCAAAAAGTGTCCAAATAAGTGCAAATTGTCCAAATAAGTGCATAGTGTGTAGGCGGAATAGCTGNTCCAAATAACTGCACGATCGGGCGGATTGTAGAACATTTCAAATTACAGTGTAGCAAAACAAGCAAATTTTTGTCCAAATAACTGCACGATCGGGTAAGGCTCTAGAATTTTTTTGCCAAATGTTATGAATCTGTCGAAAAAATGAAAAAGAAAACGCAAAATGGGAAGCAAAAAAAAAAGAATTCTCAAATCTCTCATCAATATTAAAAGAAAAATTGTCCAAATAAGTGCACAGTGTGTAGGCGTTTTTGCGGAAAAATTCTGAACCAAAAAAGTGTGCAAGTAACTGCACCATCGGGAATTTTATCCAAATAAGTGCTGTCCAAATAAGTGCACATGTGGTTTATTTCGAAATTATATACGGTCATATACCCTTGTTACCTTTCTCGTCTTTTTGCAATAGCAAAATATTTGTCACAATGAGCTCTCATTATCAATATGCATATTAGAATATAAAATTTATGCATATTATGCATTGCATATCAAAAAAAGCCTAATAACAATTGCAATTTCAGTCGTACATTCTAGCAGTGCTGTCGACGCATCTAATAATCGGGATAATCTTCCTCACATTTACGCAAATTAATTCAATATTGGCGCAATACATTTACTTGATTACCGTTGATTTTCAATTAATAGTTTTATTCAGTAGTCGGACACTCACAATACTTAATTTTTATCCATTTTTTTTTCTGAAACAAACACGGTCTTTTATTGATCAGAAAACTTCTGTTAAAAACTTTCCTGTAAAAAGACGCATCATTTATCCTATTTTTTGTCTATTTAGATTAAAATCATGATTCAGAAAATTCTTGATGACCTTAAAAAAGTCATAATTTATGATGCTACACAGGTCGTGAACGATCGCCTGGCAGTGGGAGTGAAAACCAGACTAAGCCGAGTCAAAAAGGGTGCTAAAGGCTATCAAATGTTGCTTACCAAAAGTACCACAAGAAACATCAATGGCAAAAAATTTAACAAACTCAATAAAAACATCATTGTACAGCAGCTGGCAAATACAAAGTGGTCAACAAATAATGTTAAATCTATTTTCGTCTGCAGAACAAACAAAGAAAAACTCAACTGTGATGCTGGTAATCTAGAACACTTTTTCATGATGCAAAACAACATGAAGAACGAGGAGCAATGCAAATGTTTCCTTAGCACTTATGACCTACTAGAGTCATTGGTTTCATCACCACGTTTGGGCGATCGGTCACAATGTGGGAGCTCGACATCATTTATTTTTTGGTTTTACTGTCAGAATAATTATGAAAATAAATTTAAATGTTTACCCTGAAAAAAAGAGCTGTGGCTGGCTGTCACCTTCCGACATTCTAACTGGGAACGCCAGCCGGTTGTTGCCGATCCCTGGCTTGCACAGTCTGCGCATGTACATGTCGTCGTTATGTCGTTTAGAATTATAATACCTGTCTTGAATAGTATATTTGTTTATACTGGAATTATTGTTTTTTATGAATATAACCTTTCAAGTGTTTTGCGGTATTTTTTGATAAAATCGTTTTTGGACATCAAATGATGCTTGGCGTCAAATTTATTTTGATAAGGGTTGGCGTAAAATAGCTACCGGTTGATGCTTATCATTAAGTGAATAATTTTCTAACGTGACTATTTTTATTTGTTATTACTAATACAGTCATTTTTACTGTCCAGGGATGAATAATATATACACAACATAATGGAAAACATATTTGATAATGTATAGTTTTGAAATTTTCATTTCAAAGAGCCATCATTTGTCGCCATTGTTGTTTGATTTTATGACATCTACTTTTAACGTCGCATCCTCGATGTTTCTGGTTCATTTTGTCATCAAGGCTTGTTTGAGTTGTTGNATTTGGTAAGAGCTTACAGAAGACGGTTATTTCAGAAGTTATCGGAATCCAGAGTCTGTCCGTATTAAAAAGTAATATTTTTCTGCAGTATGTTTCGTAATCGCTTGCAATAATATCGCTCATCGAAGATAAATTTAAAAATCGTTTGTCTCGTAACGTATGAAATCCCATCGACTCTATCGGATAATAAATACAATAATGAAATAAAAAAAATAAAACACTTTTAGATGCAAAAAAACTACTGAGTGCTCCAACAATCAGCCAGGAAAAACGTGTGTGCGCAGTTTTATGTTTCAGCATATAGAAAGATTGTACAAATACCTCTGGCTGATTCTTTGTGGACTACGCAGTATATCATACATACACTACATGCGCAGTTAAGTTGCACGCTGTTAAGTTGCAAAAAAATGATATATATTTGTCATGTTTATAGCGTATTTTTTTCATAAAATAGTCTTGTTTATTCGAACTCGATATACCGAAAGTATACATTTCTACTTTGTCGCCTAAGCACTATGCAGTTATGTTGAAGTTTTTTACTTAGACATACCATCCCTAGACATACCAATGGTATGATGCCATCCTCAGATATACGGTATATCATATACCATAAAATCATGTCTTTTCTTGGAAAACAATCTGTATAAAATCATGTGTTTTTACGATTTTCGTTCCCGGATAAGATTGTGACACTCTGGTCTAGTTTGAATGATGCGACCATTGCAAGTTCTAAGCGTGTTTTTTTTTACTTTTTCGATGATAATAATGGATTTCACATCTTTACTGTATTTACCGTGAATAAGAATACACATCCATGTTATAAGCATTGTGTTTTCGAAATAAATTTAAACGAACGGTAGGATATGTCGATAGCCGTTATATATAGCGAACTCAATCTGGCTGGTGTGTGGAATGCACATAAATAATTTTGCGAACTGGGCAGCTCATCTGAGCACGTAAACACAGCCCAACTCATTTGTGTTTTTGAGCATGAGAAGACAGCCAAGCTCACTTTTTCTCTGACTTATGCCGACCCCTGTAAGCAGTTATTTGAACACCAAAACTGTTAAAGGTGTTAAAGATAATTCGGTAGATCACTTGGGTTCAAAATGTGTTAGGATATCGCAACCTGGTTGAGATAAGGTTAAGATTTTTTGTGTGTTCACAGTTAAGACGTTGTTTGTTTTAACTGTAAATAATCTTTAGAAAAGATTATGCTGCATAATTAATCCGGACAAGAAATTTTACAATTACTACAGTCCATTCGCGCACAACGGGACACTTTTACTTGGCCAAAACCTGTCGCGTTGTGTGCACATTGTCGCGTTGTGCGCGCACTGTCGCGTTTTGTGCACAACAATCACTTAATGCATAACAAGATATACAAATTGTACAGTATTATAGTGTCTTTTACTGTTTTTGTATTTCACAAAACATCGAAATAAACACAATTTTAATTTTTTGAACTTTGATACAATAATTTTTAGGGTAGTACAATAAATTTGTTTACAAATAAACACATTTTTTTCATTTTACCGTATTGCATACGTATAGTTCACTCCAAGTTATCTAAGAAGGTATTATGAATGAGGTCGAGTGCAAAAAAATTGATTTCCACAAAAAAATCTAGATATTTTGAGCATTTCAAACTTTCAAAATGTTGGGTGAAATGGGAAATCCTCACAAATGGACCCCAGGACGGGTTACTTTTTTACATTTTTTGGTGAACAAAAGTCATAAAAATGATAACGAAAAAAAAAAACACTACTAGTAAACACTACTAGTAAATAAAAAAATTCTAGTTTATAAACCAAAATGTTTGTGAACAAAACTTATTTTTGAAAAAAATGTTATTATCATTCAATAATTTGTATATACTATGTAATACATAGTATGTATTCAATAATTTATTTTTTATACATAAATGGTGTTTTAACTTTAAGTAAAACGTTTAACGAGAAAAAAGTGTCACGTTGTGTGCGCACTGTCGCGTTGTGTGCTGTCGCGTTGTGCGCGCATGGACTGTATATAATAAATCTATATGTGCTTACAATGTTTCATATGACCACAAATTGAATATCAGTTGTAGTCTATGTAATAAGAAGTTACAGACAGCCGTATTAATTACATGCATGTATCTTCCAAATATGGACTTGCGACATTAAGGCGCCTTTTTTCATCTTGAGCTTTTTTTTTGTTCGTTTTTCTTATAACGCACTTATTATACCATGTCTTATCAGAGGAATGTTGATTTCGATGAAATTATATTATTACAGTAATAATAAGTAAGAGTCTCTCTTCCTCTTCATCTCGTTGATTCACTTGTAACTTTTATACAAGTGGTCTATATTCTCAACGAACTGCATTTAATGAATTGTATGAGAAATTATTGAACGTGCGATATGAAAAGTGATAATAACGTAGATCATACACTGTATCTTACCGCGTAATCAGTAATTACTTAATAATTTCACACCCGTAATATTATACAATCTTAAGTAATATCAGATTACGCGGCAAGATACAGTGTGTGATCTACGTTATTATCACTTATCATATCGCACGTCAAATAATTCCTCGTAAAATTCATTACATAAACCACAACTGATACCGAAGAGTTATTCGGTATAAATGCAGCCCCGGATAACTCAACATCATTCACATTTATTTCAGCAACAAGTACTAGTATCTGTACTAGTGTCAGTTTTCATTAAATAACAAAATGATGATTTCAATTTGTAAACTCATCTTGGGACTCAATTTTATTGGGACCGGATTCGGAGATCTGATTGGATACAATCGCCTTGGAAATAATGTACACTCCTATTTTCAACATTCTGCCGTCAAAAGATCAGACGCAACACAAGAAATCAAACAAATGATGGAAATTATGAAATTCATGAAGGTTTCCCCAAAAATTAAACAGCAACTCAAACAAGCATTGATGACCAAAATGAACCGGAAACATCGAGGATGCGACGTAAAAAGTAGATGTCATAAAATCAAACAACAATGGCGGAAAATGATGGCTTGAAATCGCATCTTTGAAATCTGATTTTACAATATAAATTTTCAGTTATTGTTTATATGTCATTCTTAATTTAATAAAACAATCATAAAGCCAAGCTTTTTGTAAAATTTGTGTCTGTTGAAAACTGCGCGATCCGGTAAACGGGTTAAGTATTGTTAGTCAAAATTCTGTCTCGTTTGTACCGAATCATTTTGGGGAGCAGTTGAACTGACAGCATATTTTTTCATTTTAATAATAATAATCCTACTCGATGTGGAAAAAATCTACTAAAAAAATATTTGACTAAAAATGGATGTCTAGTGAGGAGTTTTTTTGTCCTGGCGCGACGCGTCGTGGCAAAGAGTTTTCGTTACACGGTTGAATCGCTGAGCGTGTGACAGGCTCGGGCAAATCTCAACAATTTTTGGGCCGCTCGACCCAAAATAAATTCTCACGATAATATCAAAGCCATTTTTTATGTCACCACAAATCCATTATGATAATTGAAATTCAGCAGTAATTTCATCAAATAAAATAGGTACAGACTTAGATCCTAAAAATACGAAAAGAATATTTATTTTTGAAAAGTTGTATGAACATTTTTATAAATTCAAGTTTTTATCGGAATTTTCAAGCACCAAAATTTCTAAAATTGAAAACATCAAATATGTTACGTCACTGATTTTTGGGTTCAGTTTTTTCTGACTCAGTTTAAATTACTGACTCAATGATGCTTTTGTTCAAATTATTTGTCTGTGCAATTTTTTGGTCACGTTGTTTTTTTGTTTATAAGTGCGATAATAATAAATCGTATTTACAAATTAACAAAATCAGAGTTAAACATAGTTTGGGACAGGAATAAATGCAGGGTAGTTGGAGTATTTTTCCTGCCATTTTGTCCAAATAGTTTTTGGACCGAAACATATCGCGATTTCCAGTTTAATTATCTTAACACTTTTTGACCACTGTTAATGTTAACATAACTGGTTAGGTGGTTTCTTTGACCTTACAAATTAAACGTTATATTTTTTTCTAATTTGCACGAAAAATGTTTCATATAACGGAGAGATTGGGAAGATGTGCACCGTTATGTTTCATTTTTTTGGGATGTTCTGTGTTTAACATAACCGCGCACCGGTGAAAAACGGCTGTGTTAAATAACGACGCAATAAGTTTTAAATTTTAACTGTTGTTTCAGGAAAATCCTACCTTAATTTTCTCAAATTCTTAGTAGGTTCCTATGCGGGAATCGCTTACTTTTTTTTCTAGTCAACAAAATACTAAAATTGGTAATTTGACGATTTCACATTTGTTTTAATTAATTTTGCGTTTTGTCCGAAAAGTTTAGAGTCGTGTACGAGAAACCTCTCAGTTAACCTTTGGAATAATATACTAGCATTTTCAGTAAAAAAACTGGAGCCGAGAAAAACTTTCCGAGAAGATTTGTTCCGCGATCAAGTCTGTATATAATATGAAGTTTTAGACTACTATGTACCTTACGCAATTATAGGGCCGTTTTCCGACCCTGATGTTATAAAAAAGTTTTCGAAAACACAATCTTCATCAAAGTGGCCAGTTTTGATTTACTTTCGTAAATTACGTGCATTATACACCCTCTACGCCGTTAAGCGTAAAAACGCTTGTACCCAACACGCTCAACCGTGTAACGAAAACTCTTTGACACGACGCGTCGCGCCAGGACAAAAAACTCCTCGCTAGACATCCATTTTTAGTTAAATATTTTTTTAGTAGATTTTTTCCACATCGAGTAGGATTTTACATATACGTTTTGGTATTTATGTGAGCCCAAAATTAAAAAAAAAATGTAGAGCTCGAAGAATTAGTAAAACAAATGTGTAAAAATCGTCTTTTTAAAATGTCTGTAGCTGGATGCTAGAACTTTTTGAACTTTTTTCAAGATTGAAAATATGCTATCAGTTCATTACGCCCCCTCATTATGACCGGTACGGAAAAAACAAAACAAAACAATGACTGTATGAGCCATAAAGAATAAGAAAGGTCCATGTCCGAATATATTCATTTGATGAAAAGATCAACCAGTGTCAATGGTACGCCAAAATTGATCTGAAGGGACCGATAGGTATTTTGAAAATAAGAATGCTCTAAGATAACAATGGTGTTAAGATTTATTCATATATCGTATGTATCAATGATATGCATGTAAAGTCTTCAATATAATAACACAATATAATATTGTCAATATTTAATACAGTATGTAAACGGCATCGCGATTTTTGGGACAAGTTTTTGGGAGACCAGACAAAAAGATTTTTGAAAATAAAACTCAGAAAAATCGCGGTGCCGATATAAAATTTATATTCCTGTAAAATTATCCCTCCTAAAATCCGCAGCTTAGTATAAAAACGGCAAAAAGTGCCAGATACCGGGTGGCAACTTACCAGCGTAGAGTCAAACTAGAACGTAACCGTAAGTCGATTGAATAATTTACTTACATGTATGGTAACAATATTCGACCAATAGTGGTCAAAAATCTCCAGTTAACATAAATATATATGGACGAATTTCGTCATTGGATTTTGTAGTTTTTTTTGCCAATTCAATATCTATACACCCTATTTTTATGGCTTGTTAACAGAAATGTTACAAAAAATAGCGCATGTAATTTGTTATGTACATCTTTTTTGATGACGTTTATTTAATAAGAAGCTTAGCGGGATAATTCATGGCTTAATCGAAAGGCCAAACTAGTTTTAACTCAGAACCCGTACTTATCACACTTTCGAAATAAAAAGTCTTTCAAGAAATTTATACAATAATCCTATTAAAGGTCAAGTTCCCCTATATTAGCCCTACATTAGCAAAAAGCCATGGTTTTTCGGCAAAAACTATATCGAAGAAAGTGTTTTATTTGAATAACATTTTTTCAAAAAGTTTTCCGGGAAGACCGGGGTCTACAGTATTAGCCAAATTTTCGAAATATAAATTAGTCAACCAATTAGGGTTTTGAGTCTACAAACCGCAGACAAATAGTACGAAGCCAGATACTATTACAAGCTCACTAGGCGTAAAATTTAATGGAACACGATGTTTTATAGCTGCTTTTAATAACACACAGTAGCGTTTTTCAGTCGATATTAATTCAAGTAAACATTCGTCTACTGAAATTATCAAATTGACGAATAATCACTCATATACTTGTTATTTCATTTCCCGTCGCTGGATAATCAGAAAAAGTTTTCATACGGACCAAATAAATCACAAACACAAAAACAAATAGAAAAAATATAGTAAATATGGCATAAATTATACAATTTTCTAGGCGGGTAGCTTCTTCTGAGTCTAGATTGAGCTCAAGTAAACCATCATCATCCTTCTCTTGATACACAGGATTAAAAATAAAGTAGACTTTAGGACCTACACTGTATATCTTACACAAGTAAACTGGTAGAGTCTTATAATAACTTTTAAACTAACAAAATTGATTGTCATACTAAAATTGATTGTTTACTGGCCGTCCCTCATTAGCGTCATTTCGAGCTATGGAAAATAAAAGACTTGCATTACTGTTATTGGATTAATGGACAAAAAGGGGTCATTTTTCTTTCAAGGGGTCATTTTTCTTTCAAAAGGGTCATTTTTTTTTTCAAGGGGTCATTTTTCTTTCAAGGGGTCATTTTTCTTTCAAGGGGTCATTTTTATGTAACATACTGTATGTTCCTTTGAACAAAATGAATCCCTGGAACAAAATTTCTCCATCTTAAGCTTTTTTGTTGAAAAACAATTGCTGGCAACATTTTGATCGCGTGAAACCGGTAGTCTAAAGAGAGTTCACGTAAACACTCATCAGCATTATCGGTTTTTCATATCGGACTTAAAAAAACATGAATTAATCTAATCACAGTGAATCCAGTGGGGATTTGTTGTCACGCTAATTTATTAATCCGTGTTCTAATGTTTGCTCTTGGTTTGCTAAGAAGCGTTCTTTGGCAATTTGCTGAGCGAGCGTGAGTTGTTCATCCTGCTTCTCGTTTTCGAACTGGATATTATCACCTTCATTCTTGTTCGAAGTGCGCAATAATCCCCGTTTGGTTCGACTGCGGTCGCGTTTTTTCGCGGCTAAATAAACAAACTCATATCGCAATTACGAAAGTTTCGAAATTAGATCTACAAAATAAGTATTTTGTGTTACATAAATGATGTATAAAGACTCAAAAATACACCCATAAGTTATGGGTCATAACCATTTGAAATGAGACCAGGTTACAAAAAAGTGGTACACTGTTTTGCGTTATTAAACTGTCACCCGTTATCTTGTCGATTTCTTCATTCGCTCCGTAACCTTGCGGATTTAAAAGCTAATTTTCCAGAAATTCCTATCTACGCAATTATATGGCTTAGTTTGCCGTTCGCCGCTTTAGCGTTGGTTACAATTAATTCATATATTGCTTGTTGTATTTGACGTACAGTCCTGGCATAGCTGACGGCTGTTACCTTTTCAAATGATTTTTAGGTTTCAAGATACCCCTTAACTAAATAGCTTTTGTAAAAAAATTTAACTGTTAAATGTGATTATTTTTGGGGTCAAAACTAGGGTCGCTCTTTCCTCACTCCCCCAAGACACCGTAAAGTTGACATAGTTCATTTTTATAACTAATAAAGTTTTAAAGCGGTTAATTTCATTTTTTTTTTTTTCGAAAACTTTTAAAAAATATTTTTTCAAAATATGTACACATTATTTTTGTCATTCAACAAATCTTCTGTAAATAAAAGTTACCGGAGTGTACGCCCAAAACAAAAAAATCAAAAAACCAAACAACGTACAAATTTCCTTTTTCGAATATTAACGAATAATATTTGTTCCACGCTTGAAAAACCTCAAAAATGGGTTACTCACAACACTTTTGCAACTCGAAATTTCATGAAAAACAAGATGCATAATTAAATATAAGACTGTGCGGAAAAATATTTCATCAAAATTTTAGCCTATAAAAAGTCAATTGGCGCATATGGTTCATATGGTTAATACGAAAATATTTAAAATTGTGTTGCCGGGATGTTGTTCAAGGGGTTCTCAATTAAACACCGAGCTATCAACGTATTTCAATTTTGTTTAAAATATTTTCGTAATCTATCTATTAAAACATTTTCGTAATGTTCTAATAAAAACACATACAATTAGCACTTTGTGTTTACCAAGTTTAACCAAACGATATTTCAATTCAATTTTTTAATCTTCAAACATACATTTAAAATTTAACATGAAAAAATTATAAAAACCTTTGTTTGTTTTAGGCATAAACTATCAACTTATTTCGATTTCTCTAGCTAATGATTCGGAGTTTGGATTGTGAAGGCCTTAGGTAAAACAAAAAAAGTGAACTGCGATTCTCTACTGAGGGCAACACTGATGCAAAGTCAAGTCTATAAGTTGATGTCACACTAACGTCGTTTATTTCCCATTATTTCAAATAATACCGAAAATTAATGCGGTTCATAAACATTCAAATAACATTGATCGTAATCTAGGTTCCTCTTTTTAAATAAAAAAAAATCTGAATAATTAATTCACTAGCAAACATTTCAAAGTCTGAATAATTAACACTTCGATCGAGAGAAAAAAAACAGAACCGTGTCGATTTTTTCAATGCTTTCAATTTTTTTTGTTCAATATTTTCATTTCAAAAGTCTAAATAAAGTCTTAATACAATTAATATTGCTTGAGAAATCAAGATAAGTTTAAAGGGAGTCATCTATACAAGCGGTTCCCATTCAGTAAAAGATCCATTTAAGCGTGTGTAATCAATTTGGAGCCAGAGCAGCGCCACAAAGCATTGTAACTAAACATAAATTTCGACCAATTCCACTTTCCTCGTAAACTTAATACAGTCCCGACCTTCTTGATGTGCATATTGCGTTTCCGAAAAAGGTGCACATCAGGGCAGTCGTGCACATCAAGGCAGTCGGTCATAATGGTAAATTTTTCAATTTGTTGCCTAACTGGTTTGTCAGACATTTTTTAAGTTGGATTTTCGGATTTCAACGGTACCTTTCGGGTCGAGGCAAAATTTTAGAATATGTTTTTTCATTTAGATTATCTAAAATTTAACATTTGGTAGTCTTGGCAGTCTCGTAAATTTTGCTGAAAAAGTGCACATCAGGGCAATCGTGTACATCAAGAGGGTGCACATCAAGAAGGTCGGGACTGTATTAGAACTTCTAATTTAGAAGTTATTCAGTTTGTATTTTTTATCAATTCAAAGCGCGTCGCGCTGTCATTATATTGAATTATATGTCCCACATCACCGCTTAATAGGTCTGCTCTGTCATCGCATTAGTTAAACGCGCCCCTGTAGTCCGTTTTGAAGCTAAAAACCAAATAATAAAATAGAAAAAAACTTAATTTAGATCCCAATCATTTAAAAATCGGTATCTACTCGGAATTTATGACATTAAGTTTTTTTAATATAAAGTTCAAGAACGAATCATTATGTTTTCTTAAATTTGGAAGTCAAAAAGCTGGGTGAAATGGCAGCTATTTACAGGTCCAAAGCAGCTTCTTTTCTGAATTAGTATCCAAAGTAAGTCATTCTGAACTCTGGTCTTTGTAGTAGTAATTAACTTTATCATTTAGTTTATATTATCCCAGGATTAACTTAAATGTTTCTTAATGCTGAATTGACCAATCCAAAAGAAAATAAGTCTCACAGATTAACAAAGTCTTAGTTACAAGTGGGTAACCGACTGACCTTGGCCAAAACCTAGTAATTCAATCACGGTTTAGTTAAATTTAGAATCCGAAAAAAAGTTAATACACGTTAATTAGACTATTAAAGTATTATAATATAGTATTGTAATTTACAATTTTGAAAAATATTCAAAATCCCAAGGTAATCGGTTCCCTTGAATATAATTTGTAGTTAAAATTAAACTGAGTGAAAACACCACCTTGAAAACTATACATTTGGGAACCCAAATGATGAATACAAATTTAGTCCCCCAATAGTGGTCAGAATTTTTCAAACAAAAAATTTTCCCCACAAGGACCTCAAGATTTATAAAAAAACAATGGTGGTTTTTGTTTTAGGATGCACTGATTTATCTTTTCTTTTTCCACCGTTAAACATTAAGTAATTTTTTATAGAAGTCAAAAGTTAGATCAACATGTCTTCTACAGGTTGTAGACTTCAGGCTTGTAGACGCATTTATAAAGAGGGAAGAAAGGAGTGATTGATCTTTATATCATCTTAAAATATGCCGACACGGAATACTAGAAACGCTCGGCCCATTTTCATGAAACTCAACCGGTAGTTCACTACGTTGAGATGTTTTCAACTTTTAACTCATGGAGCGCATGCGATTTTTAGCCCCAAGCCTTGTCGATTATACATATACACTTAAATGGTATTTTTCGTAGTAGTACATTAGCGAATTGATAACCAACTTAACTTTGCGACAGTCATTGTGAGGCTTAACTGTTCCGTCGGAGATTAAGTCAATCGTTTGACAATAAAGTCTATCCATGTTAAAAGTTTTATTTTCACGCTGTTTAATATAAATTTAATCGGGGATAAACTAGTAGTACAGATTGCAATTATTCTCAGTTTTTAGCATACTAATAAAGTTGTGCAATTTTTGACTTGCTTAAACTACGATATGCCTATTTAGTATGGCGTAGATTTAATTTTTGTGTACCGAAGCTACATACTGTATGTAACAGACAATTACAAGCACCGCGGTGAGTTGTTTGCGTGGCTGAAGGACGCTAGCCAATAGGAGGCGCCTATAAAAAAGCATGAGCGAATAGGCGCGCTTGTAATTCAGTTACAGACGCTCCGCGCCTACCGCGCTGGCGTCTGTAACTGCTTACTCGAACAACCCCATCATGTGTGTTTTTATCATGTGTTACCACTCGCATGACAAAGCAGCCCCGCAAAACCACGCTGAAAGCGTGCGTGTAACTATAGCAGCCCAGCGAAGCGGGCTGAAATCACGAGTGTAACCAGTCCCATCACAAAGTGCGTCTTACGTTAGCTAAACTTATATAAAATTCCATATTATAAAAACTGTTAACATAATCTCACATTTTTAACGTAACTTTACGGTCTAAAATTTAGACTCCAAATGTAAACTCACTAAATCGAGCCGTACATTCGAGATAATTGAGTATGAACTAAATTTACCTATTGGGTTTATTTTTAATTTATCGTTGTGTTTGTGTGATCGGTTGTAACAGTTGCATGTCTAATGAGCTGCACTGGGGAATAACTCGGGTCAATATATGACGTGTCCGATTTAAACGGCGATTGTGGCCCGGATTAATGACATGTGTGACAAAAGACAGCTATTCTTATAGACAGGTATATTTTAGGCTCTTGTAAAAAAAAATTAACATCCAATAAATTGGTTCAGGTAAACGCGAAAAAAATAAATAATGTCGCCACTTTTTGGTAACGTTGCTTGACAGCGCGTCTGAGGCATATGTGGTCTGTAATTGGTCTTTTTTGAGCGCGCTCGGCCAATCACCGAAAAGCAAATCACCGAAAGGCGCTTTCCTTCTTTTAAAATATTTTTTTATTAGTCCTCCCCCTCTTAAGTGCCGCATTAAAGGAGAAATATGCATTTCCGCTAAAAAAAAAATTCGCGTTTTAAAATCAGGACGATAAATAAGACGAATACTGAAAAGGATAAAACCTGGAAAAGGTTTCATTTTCGATAAAACGGGTTTTATTTTGGCCATTTTTGTCAAATCTTGAAAAGTAGCCAAAAATAAGTTTTGTCTTTTGATAAACTAAATATAAAATTAACAATTAAACCAGGTTTCATTCTTTTCAGTTTTCGTTCCTTCAGGTTATGCCCTTTTCGGGTCTCGTCCTATTCTGTTTTCGCCCAAAGCAGATTGTGCTTGGGAAATTTCTCACCTTTAAAACGCTCACCAAATTCTATCTCTGAGTGTCGAGACAAAATAGAGTTCATTGAGCCTCTGGTTATGATTGTCTACTGGCAACGGGCGCGGAATGTTCTGTGGCGGAGATACCGCTAATGTAATTGGGCCAGAAGATTTTGATAATGTGATTTTCATTGATTGTCCATACTTAAGTTTTCAATACAGTAAAAACATTATCTCTTAAGANTTTTAAAATATTTTTGTATTAGTACTCGGAGGACTGTCCTCCCCCTCTTAAGTGCTGCATTTAAGGAGAAATATGCATTTCCGCTAAAAAAATTTTTCACGTTTTAAAATCAGGACGATAAATAAGACGAATACTGTAAAGGATAAAACCTGGAAAAGGTTTCATTAAAGATAAAAAAAAAAGGGTTTTATTTTGGCCATTTTTGCCAAATGTTGAAAAGTAGCCAAAAATAAGTTTTGTCTTTTGATAAACTAAATAAAAACTAAATAAAAACTAAATAAAAACCAGGTTTGATTCTTTTCAGTTTTAGGTCCTTCCGGTTATGCCCTTTTCGGGTTTCGTCCTATTCTGTTTTCGCCCAAAGCAGATTGTGCTTGGGAAAGTTCTCACCTTTAAAACGCTCACCAAATTCTATCTCTGAGTGTCGAGACAAAATAGAGTTCATTGAGCCTCTGGTTATGATTGTCTACTGGCAACGGGCGCGGAATGTTCTGTGGCGGAGATACCGCTAATGTAATTGGGCCAGAAGATTTTGATAATGTGATTTTCATTGATTGTCCATACTTAAGTTTTCAATACAGTAAAAACATTATCTCTTAAGAGCCTTAGACCGTAAAACCATATTCATTTATCCGGTAAATTTGAAAACAGTTTCTAAATTCCAAACTTTAATCACTAAATGGTTCCGATTATCACAAGATTGAGCAAATGAGGTGCTTATTGAAATGCATACTGTAGGTTGTTTGGTGTTGATTAATTTTCAAAAAATTTTATACCGTACACTCCGTAACCACTAAAATAAACCATAAGCACTTCCATATAATTTAAGTTTAGACCATTTGAATTGAATACTCTCTCTTATTCAAGTCAATCTTTATTGAAATTGATGTACCTCCTGCTCAGTTATCCGGCAGAATTAAAAAAATTCCCGGATAACTGCGAAGGGCGTAGGCGGAATAGGAGAAAAACATAAAAAAAACTGCGCAGGGTGTCGGATAACAGCACGAGCGGGCCAACCTGCAGTATAACTGGATGCCCAATACTTACCCAGGCGTGTATTAAAATGATCAAGAATTTTAGCGTGAACGTTAAAGACCCATATGCTATTAGAGTAAACATGTAAAAAAGGGACTTTTTCAACTTTAAAAAACCCAGAGACTGAAAACCGAATAAAAAAGTTAAATGAATTACCTTTGAAAAGTATACTTTTCGGCGGCATTGTCTGACTTAGATTGATCTGAACATATTGTTCTTATCAAGACACCTAAAAAGCCAATTTAATACAGGCCATTTTTAATTAGCTTATAGACTATAAGTCATAGATTAATTCACCTTTTTATGAATAAATTGGAAAATTACGTTAACCTTAACCTCATACTAAAAGTAAACTGCTGCGGTTAACATTTGAAGACATTTGAAGACAACATTGTGTCCCTTCTTTAAGATTTGCTACTGTGAGTAACAACGTAACTCTTACGTTCGAACATTGAAAGCTAATTATCATAATATCAAGCTTTCTCCTAATTTAACCGTCCTAACCCAGTTAAATCATCATCATGACTGAAAAAGCTTTTTTATATATGTTGACTCCAATTTGGTCACTAAATGATGGATATTATACATAAAACCAATAAATTTATCTGATGTCCAATTTTAAAATCAAACTTGGCACCTCTTATTATCAAAGGATCACAAAGGTCACTTCGTTCCGTCACTTTTGCCCATTTTTTCCCAAAAAACTCCGAAAAGTGTCACTTCGTTCCGTTACTGTCACTTCGTTACCACACCAGCTGTATAACAAATAAATGGTATGTTTTATTTGAATTTATAAAACTGTACTTTTTTATAAAAAAAGATGATCGAAGTGCCGCGTCGTCTCGGCATGAGAAAAATACAACGGAAAAATTATTACAAGCAGCGCGGTGAGTTGTTTGCGTGGCTAACGGACGCTAGCCAATAGGAGGCGCCTATAAAAAAGCATGAGCCAATAAGCGCGCTTGTAATTCAGTTACAGACGCCAGCGCCGTAGGCCGTAGCGCCAGCGCTTATTACGAACACTCTGTAATTTAATGATCTCTGTATAACTCACTGTAAATCGCAGGATAACTGACTTTAAAAACAGAATTTTGGTTATTTTGTCGTACGAAGTAGTGTTTTAAGTAGTTCTCTTTTCAAAAATATAACATATCTAAAATTTGTTGTCAAATGCGGAATAATTTGTGCACCCGAATTCCCTTCACCAAAATAGAAAATAATATCGGTTTAACAAAAAGTTTCAATGCAAACAATTCATGTAACACAGTTGACACATCCAACTGAAGGTTTGACATTTTGAATTTACACTTGCTCAATATTTAATAATTCAAGATAAAAAATACAAAGACAGAAGATTGGTTAACTTTGACTAATGGAATAATAAATTATAGTAGATCAAACTGTTGCACAGCACTTGAAGTTGAACTGCTTAATTGAAATTATCACCCCCCATTTTCTCTTAAAAACTGTCATAAAAAACACTATTAAAGTCAAACATATAACCTAAAAACTAAATATCAATATTTTTTTAGGATTTGGAATATTTCACCGTATTTTACTACGGTATCAAATTCGCAAACAATTGCGAAGGGTCTCAGTGTGTCACAGTAATTCCTAAAGTTTTTTATTGCATTTTCTAGAATTCATTTTTTCGTGCGTACGGTGTGTCAAACGATTTGACTCAAACCTCAAAATAGATTTTTCTTAGAGCACGTAATTCGAGTAAAAAAGCCAGTAACGAGCATTAATAACGCAAAAATGTTACCGTTAAAAACGGTGAAAAATGCTCCGAAGCGCCAAAACATGTCTTGATTTTTTTTTAATTCGTGATCTACGCGAGTCCCGTAAAGAGACAAACTACTTTTGGTTTGGAAAAAATGGATTCAATAAAAACGAATGAAGAAATACCGGGACTGAAACACAGTGTAAATTTGGCGTATCACATTCGTTGAGTAAAGAACCAAAAATTAAAGTAGACGTAAATAGCGAGAAATGAATGTCATTTTTCATATACACAGGTTAGGTATTTAACCGTCCACTAATTTTTTTTCAAAACTGGACGGTTAAGCCGGTTCCGGACGGTTAAGCCGGTCCCGGACGGTTAAGGGCCGAATGCGTAGGCGATTTTTTTTTTGGGAAAACAACGAAGTTGACGGTTAAGCAAAAATAGGCATTGTTATATAAGAACTTGATCTCCTGTGACACGTGACTCTTTTCTATGACTGTTACTTCTTACTATTTTATATTTTTTACTCAATTGACCATTGAAAAAGTTTTAAGGAGGTGCGTGACGATTTGTTTACAAATAAAACTAAAAATCGTGAAAGTAACCATTAGAAATATTTTTCGACGTGTAGTCAGTTGATTAAGGTTTGTTGATCATATTAAGGGCGGTAGGGTCGCGTTTTTACAGAAAAACTGCCAAAAAGAAANTCAACGGCAACAATTATGGTGCCGAAAATGCCACCATTTTATGCGGTGAACTTTCTTCTAATGAACAAAAAAATAGTTGTGCAGTTGAATATTTCTGGTGGTTTCCATGAGCGTTTTTATACCTCGTTATTTTTGTAAACAATGCCTGTGACCGGTCCTTAAAAATACCCTAAATATCTTAACAAAATTCAATTATTTCAACACTTTTTTTGGCACTTTTGCTGATAAGAATGTTAATTGGTTACGTGGTGCATTTATACAAAATTTATGCACGACTAAAACTTAGTACCTTTATTAATCTGAGTTTTTAGTCGACATTTTCCCTCCATACGACATGTTCTTCAATTAAGTTCAAATCCAACAGATATGTTTAAATTTAAATGTAAGTTTTGTCTCACAAAAACCACTAGGGCCAAAAATTAAGAAATAAAATTACAGGGTGAGGGAATATAGATGCTAATCCGTTTTTTGGTGAGTTATATTCGCTCAGCGTACTCGAGAACCAAAAACGGATTAACATCTATATTCCCTCACCCTGTAGTTAAAAAATAAATTATAATAATTTACTTTTTAGTGAAATTATCCGACGGGTCTAGTGCTGATGTGCTGGCAAGAAACGTGAATATCAATAACGTTAGCATGACATGTGCAATCGTATGTATAGGACAGAGTTCGAACTTAGTACATCGGGATGCATCGGGTGCGCTGTTATGTTTTACCCCATATATCGGAGTGATTTTCAAACGCGAAAAAAAACAAATAATGTTACCACTTTTTGCTAACGTTGCTTGACAGCGCGTCTGAGGCCTATGTGGCCTGTCATTGGTATTTTTTGAGCGCGCTCGGCCAACCACCAAAAGGCAAATCACCGATAGGCGATTTTCTTCTTTTAAAATAAATTTGTATAACAGTCCTCCCCCTCTCAAGTGCCGCACTTAAGGAGAAATACTAGGTAGGCATTTTCGCTAAAAAATTTTTTTCGCGTTTTAAAATCCGGACGATATTCCTTTTTTGTTGGGAACATACAGCAACGTTAACTTTCAATTTTTGTGATATGTTTCTAACGCCGACAGTCTACACCCTTATCCTTCACTTTCTCTTTTTGGTTTTGAAAAATAACGCCGCAAGTGGTGTCTGACCCGGCACCTTTATTGCACTTGTTTCAATATTGAACCCTGATATAGCGTATCTTACCCTGACCAAACAGCACGATCTGGACATTCACAAGAAAGACTTAGTGATTAAAGATTTACAACAAGAAAAAAACGAGATTATATTGCAGAACGAAATCGTCAGGTTGCAAAATACTATCGAGAATTTAGAAAACAAAATTTCCGAATTAAAACTTGAGCATGAAAAGCATTCTTGGGAAAACTGTCAAATCGACAATTTGACGCGGCAAATTGTTGAAGAGCAAAAAAAGCATGAAAGGGGAAAAGAGTCCATCGGTGTCCAACAAACGAATGGCGCTACGAATACTGATGTACCAGTACATTTGACCCAGAAGGAAAATAAACATAAGACTGAATCAAGCCATGTATTTTCAGTGGCAATGAATACAATTGCAGCTTGTACTAGCGTCATACTTCCGGTAGCGGCACTAGTGGTGAAACCAATTGGACAATTTGTTTCAAGTTTGATCAGTAAAATAGTGGTTTGTGTCTTTCAAAAATATAACAGTGAACATTCGAAAAAAGATCCTGGACTTTCAAATTTCAACATTTAACACCGTGGGCGTCAAAGTTCAAATACAGTCGCACACCCTGCACCATTATCTGGTCAAATTATTTTTGTAACTTTGGAGAAAATTTCCAGAAAATCTTTCTGTTCAGTATTCGAACCCATAGTTTGTGCCGTACTCATATTTGTAACATTAGCCCACAAATAAAACGCAATGCAGCCTACAAATAAAACGCAAAATTTTAAACAAAATATTATTGTGTATTTGAAATGAAACAAATTCATCTGGTCTCTTAATTGTACAAGTTTAAACATACTTAATTATTTACAAATTAAAGCATGACCGTTAGAAAATATAATCACTATCTTCGTCTGACATTTGGGTGAACTGGTCAATATGGGTTTCTTTGTTTGATTTTATTTCTTCTGTCGGTTTTTCACTGGACATTAGGGGCAAAAGCGCATTCAAATCCGATTGATTAACGTCAGGATCAACGAGCGTTGCCGTCTTTTTCGTTAAAAATTTGACCAGTTTGTTGAAGCGCTTGCGCCAAGCGTAACGATGCCGGGTTCGACACTTTTTATGCGATACGACGATGAGATCGAGCATAAAGGGAAAGTAGCCGTTTACTGTATTTGTTTGCTTGATGCCATCTTGCACTTTTACCGGTACTAAATTGTCTTTGAGGAAGAAACATCGCTTTTTGGCAGCTTTGTGGATGCGGTTCAATGTCTCAAAATGGTTTGTAAGCAAAAATATGTACCAAAGGATATGAACCATAG
>SCLG01000011.1:1049158-1078007 GCA_004367875.1 Oikopleura albicans | reverse complement strand
CGGTACTAAATTGTCTTTGAGGAAGAAACATCGCTTTTTGGCAGCTTTGTGGATGCGGTTCAATGTCTCAAAATGGTTTGTAAGCAAAAATATGTACCAAACCTATGAACCATAGGCTATGGTCCATAGCCTATGGTCTAACATAATAAAAATTAAAAAATCCCTCAACCTCAAAAAGTACATGCAAATCACCTTCATACCGGGGTTTAAAAGACCGTACAATTTTAAGTTTACTTTAACCAAGAGCATACCTTATGGTCCATAAGACAGAAGACTAACAACCATCTAGAAATCTCCAAGACCTTTTTTGGGACTTTCACAAAAAAAGTTCAAAATGTGACGACTTCAATTTTGACAAAAAATAAAACAACATCAATTTTCCTTCAAACAATACCTATTTTTTATCGAAAGACTATAACTTATAGTCTATAAGACATTGATGTCAGAAAAGAGTTTTTCCATCAGACCTCAATTTTTGGTCCATAAGAGCTTAATACAAAAGGACCTTGTAAGGGACACGAAGTCATAATCTCACCCCGCGAAATACCGAACAATATTTAGAAAACTAGACTTTAGTTTTCATGTACTGTTGCCAAAAAATGAGTTTAAATCAGTCCAAATGTATAACCTTGTGGGCCCAATATTTGGCTTTTCATTGGAGGCCCCATAGAAGGTTCCAATTTGAAGTTCTAGCAAATTTTGGATCAAATAAACCAGTCCTTGTTGACTTGATGTTCTTTTTCTTTAATACGCTCAGGTGTGTCGAGCGGATTGCTTCTTACATGTTCCAATACCTTCATTTTAACATACTCCACCGCATCAAACGTGCTACTCACTAAATAACATAAGTATACGCAATGTAGCTTGGATTTTTTTATGTGTACCAATTTTAAATTAACTAATAGTTCGTGCCAACTAAAAATTACAAACCGTTAGCTCCATGTTGAACAACTGGCACGACTTTGTATTGCAATTCGAAGCCTGTATGTTGCGTATCAGAATCGGATACAAAGATAATTCCGGCATTCCGGGTCCGAAGATCCATCCAAACTCCGTTGAAAAATGTCCGATTGAGTGACCCATCGCCGGAATCAGCAGTCGGAATCAGAATCGTCTTGTCCGCCCAATCATCATCGCCAACATTTTGCGGGAATTTCAAACTTCCACAAAAAACACCATGTGAGTGAACTGTGAGGTTATGCGAGGGCTGATTCAGATATTTCATGCGACCGCTAAAAATCTAAAGAACATGTATTTTTTAAATATTGGCCCGAGTTAGAAATGGGGGAAAGTGAAAATTATCCATATAAAAGGGCATCCAAATTTAAAAATTATAATTTTTTTGTGGAATCGAAAAGAAAGCGCCGTGCGTAAGTTATGAAACAAAAAGCTAAAAATTTGTTTTTTTTTTGCAAATTTTATGTTGAGAATCTTTTCATATGAAACACATATTTACAAACTATTTAATCTAGATATTTAAACTAATAATTGAGCCGGTGACTTATTAGTGTTTTACCATTGAGTAATCAAAGCCACAAACGTCTTCTCGTTCTATGGCAAAGTTTTTAAATCGCATAAGAATTGTGTAGTCTTTTGGTGCCGATACCGTCCACATGCAATTTGAATTCCTCGAATAAAACTTCCCAGAGTTGGATTTAAAAGATCCCTCTGTTCCAAGACGTGATGCCGGCACGTTGATATGCTCTCCACACTCTACGAAAATCAATTGTTATGCTTTTAGTAATTTTGAACAGAGATTATCTCCTTTAGCAGAATTTCCGTGGAATAACACCGCAGTATTTCCCAGAAAATTGAAGAAGCTTGCCAAGGAATTTCTTTGAAAAATGTGTTCTCGGACAAGCCACCCTCTTGAAAGAAATTTTTTTTGGGGGAAAGGGAACGCTGCTTTCATACACAACGTTTTCAAACATTTTTTTTTTCAAATAAGAATCGCATTTTTAAAATAAAATTATCTATTATTAAACTAACAACTAGGATAATATTTTCAGCGAAATGTACCGCATTTTCCCTTCCTATTTTCACATGCCCAATCCTTACTCCCAAAAGAGCCGTTTTTGTTCCTCGAAAAGCCACCCCAATGGAGTAGTCACTTTATTGACGAACAACGACCTTTATTGAAGACGCGATTAGTATTGTTTTATAGATGAAAAGTGTTAATTAGTCCTATATTTTTTACCACAAGTTTGACTTCGTTGACAATTGGTCAGCCGATAACGCCATCGTGATTCAACGCCAGCTCCCTTTTTAACTTTGGCTTCGCCCAGGTCTTTATACTCGCTTTCTTCCAATCCTTCACCTCTAACATTAGATTCCAGAAAATTATATTTCAAATATGAAACAAACCACGGTCATTTAAATATGGCCAGATCACTGCCAGGGGGTTATGCACTCTGTCTGGCCAGAATTTTGAGGAAAAATTTTCCCAAAACACCTATATAGATTTCGTAACAAAATGTTATGAAAAAAAAATTGTCAGTCGGATAACTGCGCAGTTAACTCGCAGGGGTCACATTGTGACGATCGTCAAAAAGCGGCCTATTCGCCTTATATCTCATGAAAACGGGATCAAATCAAAAATCTGCTGATAGACGGGTCAAACCAAATTCGATGGAGAAAATTTTGGAACAAAAATTGAAAATTTTTTTTTTCTCAAAAATTTTCCAAAAATCTTCCTGAGATGACTTTGGAGACATCTGGTTATTTTTTATTAGTCTAGTTGGATTCAAAATGTTTGAATACCCCATAAAACACGTTTTGCGACGATTTTTTTACTTTAAAAACAGTCACAATGGGGTTTTGTGACGATCGTCACAATGTGACACCTACGGGTTATGAGAACAACTGTGACTCTTGAGCGTTAATGTCTAAAAATCGTAAAAAAAGAATCATGCGTATTTTATTCCACGGTTGAATAACGTAAAATATTTAATTCTAATTTCAAATTTTGTTGAATAGAAAAAACTTTTACAAAATGTAAAAATAATTTTGAAGGCTATTTTTAATCAAAAAGGTGTTCGTTAAATCACACACGTTTTCTTTCAAGAATTTGACGAGCCATAATCACAATTCACGGTTTAAATTGTTATAGACAACCAACTGAATGATGTCTAAAATAAATGAAGGAATTTATAGATGAACGTTAACTGGTTAAATATGTTTTTCGACTAGACTTTCCCGCTGACAAAAGAACAAAAACCGTTCATATCGTCAGTGTTTTTTCTTTTTATTTGAGATATACTATATCCAAAGATGCTGTAATTGATCGAAAAAAAGTTCGACCAATTGACCTTTATACATAAAACTGTTTATCTATATTGGATGTTTTAGCGTTATTCCAAAAAAACGTTTTTCGAAGAAACAATTTTCTCGAAATGTCCAGGTTGTTTCTGGTTCTTAACAAATCCATTTGAATTTCCGGAAAAAAAGTTTTTTTCTTCAATAAGCGTGTTCTCCGAAAGTCCTTTTTTTTCGAAAAACACTGTGCGGCTAATTAAGATTTTATTTTTGTTTTATTTTGCTTCGAGTTTGCAGCCTTCGTTTTTTCCTCTAANNNATTTCTCTACTGCGAAAAAATCTCTAACTTTACTAGTTTATTTTTTCTTGGAACCGATTCCTTTGGTGCTTAGTGTGGTCTTTACTTTTGTAGTTGACCGGATACTGGTACGCGTTGAGCATGTCATTATACAAGAGTGCGGTGTTATTTGACGCAATTATAACTTCCGAAATCATTTCCGGCGGTAAATTCATCTGCTTGGTACCAATAATGCCTTTGAGCTTTAATCGTTTATCCCGCTTTGAATCTTCACCGGATATACAGATTATTAGCGCGGCGATTAGGCACGACTCTCGCATGACGAAATTAGTATTTCAAATTTCACTCTGGCTGAATCAATCGGAGAAACCGACGTTATAACGGTTCAGAGGGCGCCAGAGACTGATGATGATGTCGGACATAAAAAAGTTTTTTTTTTTGTATTTCGGAATGAGTTTTTTCTCAAGACGCCAAAATATCACATGATTGGCTTTTTCGGTTCGAACACGGAGTTTATTGCAATGTCTAGAAATTAAGTAGACTTTGGATGTATGTTTAAAATCTCACTAATACGGTATTAGTAATACCAACTGCAAATACCGCTTTTTTGCAATTTTTGAGGATAATTTTGAAAGTAGAAAACCGGACAATGGGTAAAAATATAACAGCAAAATAAAAAAAAAATGGTGAAAAAGAAATATTTTTCAAATTTTGAATTTTGCTACGAAACTGCATTTCCAGCCTGGAAATTTCAGGGGTCGTATTGAATTTCAATAATTGAAACCTTTCATCTTGCCAAATCCCTAAACTTTCAATTGTCCCTCACAAATGGGTTTTTCATTGGGAGTTAAGCATATTTCGACCATTTTTTATGTGCTAAGAGTGTTGGGTGATCACACCAATCGGAAACGTTTATTTTGTCGCTTTCGAGAAAAAAAAAATTTCAAAAACTTTGCGTTGGTTGAAAACTGATTAAAAATTGCCGCCTAGAGGTTAAAATACGGATTTCCTCTAATGAGACTTTTTGTTCAGCGGATCAAGCTGTATTACCTAGTATAATCACTTTTTTTCATTTGGCGACATTTTTTTAACTGAAAAAGTTTGTGGGAAGCCTAGTATGTTAACTGTTTTTGGTTTTGCCTGGACACACAGTTTTTTACCTGAAAGCATTTTGTGAAAACAAAACAACGAAAGAAAATGACCGTGAAACAAAAAAAGTTGGAGACCCTAAAACGCTGTTTGTGTTTTGCGGTTTGTGATTGGCCCGTTTCCGACTGCATCGGGAGACAAACCAATCACAAGCCATCTAAGTTTGAAGGTCTACTTTCAACTAAATATAGTTCGGTAGTTAGTACAAGAGTAATTAAATAATCTTCATCGAAAAAAGAGGAAACTTTCAAAAACTTTTTTATTTCTTTTAAATTTTGAGACTGGGAGATTAATGCATTTTCCTGTAAAATAGTCAAGGCATCTCCTGCAAAATAAAGACTTATTCTGTGTATCGATTAAAAGACCCGATTTTTTTCTAAAGCTCCTAGATGCATACTGGGATTTAACCAGGTACCTGCCACTCTGCAGTCGAGTGCTGTACCAACACGCCGACATGTACTCTGCCTATTTTGGTCTCAAATAGATGGTACTAATCCTCAGACTCATAAAATATGGCAAATCAGAGGGGCTGTTGAACTAACTTGACTTTATTACATAACAAATCTATAACCTTATACGTACTCGTGTACAATTTTTGCTGGAAAACGTTATGTCCAGTGTAAATTATTTTCAGATCAAATGGTAGAATAGCAGTAACTCATTTATGGCACGTTTTAAAAAGTTAAACTTTTCATTAAAAATATTTTCAGATTTAATAGACAAGTTTGACTTAAGTTTAACTTAATTGGGCGTCAACATACAACTGTGAGCTCTAATCTGTCAGGTCGACATATAACTCTATGTTAACTCTAACTGATAATCTGACGCCAATGGTTGAACGTGATTTTACTTCTCACTTGAATTGCAGTTTTCATCACTTTCAACGCATTAATTCTAAGCCTTTTTTAATTAAATATTCTTGGTCGATTCGAGTACGGCCTAATCGACCTCGCCTTCAAAAACAAAACATGAAATGTATTCTCTATTTAAGCGCATCATTACGATTTGGATTAAAAATCAAAAAAGATAAAGAATTAAATAAACAAGCGGCCTGATCCAAGTGGGGTTCACAATTCGCACCTCCCGTTAACGCCAATTTTGGTTTAACACATCTGAATCCAAGGTAAGTGGAACAGATCGAAATTTTATCACTCCCCTTTTCCACACCTGCAAACGGAAGCCCGAAACAAAATAAACAAAATCAGCGAATTTCGATTCCAAGTTTTGAAAATTCTAAACCGGCCCAAAAAGCGCAAAATCTCGTTATCGAAATATTTGTTATAAAAAGAATATACGGCACCATCCCCAGTCCCTATAAACACAAATTAAATCGGAAAATATCATTTAAATGGCAGCTCTTGAACTAAATCGGTGTTTTTGGTCTTCTTTTTGGGGCGAAAGCGTAATCTGCCGAAACTTTCCCCCTTCTAAGCACTGTAAGAAGAAATTTCGGCGAATTACCCTTTCACACAAAAAGGCCGATTAGAGTCTGAATTTCAGACACTGAAAAAAGACATGATTTACGTTGAAAAAAACTGACTTGCCCTTATAACGGTTACACCTTATAACCAGACCCCGTGACTATCGTATATGAAATATTTATTTACTGAAAGTTGACTTACCGTAGATAGATTTAATACTGAATTTCTCACAAAACTTTTAAAACCTTTTGTGACGTTATAACCAAACCCCCCTGTACACTGCATCACGGTAGTAAGGACGGGCAAAAATTTTTACATTAGTTCATGAGGATACGATTTGCCAACTGTAATGTACCAACTGATGTATATGCTGTTTGCCAACTGAAGCTGCTTTAA
Organism: Oikopleura albicans; assembly: GCA_004367875.1. Taxonomy (NCBI): domain Eukaryota; kingdom Metazoa; phylum Chordata; class Appendicularia; order Copelata; family Oikopleuridae; genus Oikopleura; species Oikopleura albicans. The sequence goes on along the minus strand of SCLG01000011.1, from coordinate 1,071,488 downwards.
CGAGAGATTAAAAACACGAACACATTTCCAAAACCCATTAAAATATTTATTAAATTGCACATTTGTGAAAACAGATACAACTCCATCAGAATTTAACAGCCTTGACATTTGAAGCTTTCAGAGCTGACAGACAAACATAAATTTTGTAAGTAGGATACACTTAAACTTATTTTATTTTTTTATAATTTTCTCAAATTTTACTTTTTTTTCAAATAGAAGTTTGTCACATTTCAGGCTCTATTGATTATACAATTAATGCAGTGAATGTTTTCTCCGGTTTTGGTATCAAAGTAGCAGTGGATTCTTTCGTATTTTACTATACACAGGCTGGCCAGTTAACCGTCCAATTACATTGATTTATTTTTACACGACAACAAAATTGCTGTCCCTGTTGTTTTAGGCTGTCTTTTAATTCAATGACGCATTTAACAGAAATGCATAGATGTATTTTTTCAACAGATGTTTTTTGTAGCGAGTTGTGACAAACTTCACAACTCGTGTTTGGGGGTTAACTCTAAAACTTAAGACTATGCCATGTGCCATTGACCGCCCATGATTGCGCAATTTGCCGTTAATCGTCCACATTGTTTTAGAAATTTTGATGAACGCGTAACTGCACACTCTGTGTATACCAATTCAAACTGGAAGGGACAAAACTGTTGTTATACATTTTTTTAAACATTTTAAATACAGCACATACTTCGTATAACCGCATCGTGACGATAAAAAGGTTGATAAGTTGTTTCCTGATTAAGAGATATTTAAGCAATGATTTTTGAAGCAGTGAGCGATGTTAATTCTATAGTTCCAGCTTTTGCCAAAACTCACCAGCACCGGTTATATATATTTATGTCGAATTGCAAATTGATGGGTTTTCCACAAACCAAATTGTCCGGACTATTACCAGACGCAGAAGCTAAACTTTCCAAAATGACAGATCAATTGCAGGTTATAGCTAAATTTTGTATACCAATTTTTATGTATACCAGTTCAATCGGTACCAATGTGCCTTGACTGGGCTCGAACTTATCGATTATTGCGCTGAGTAATTATTGATAAAAAAAAAAAACTCTCGTTGCTGATGCTAACTCTACAGGTAGGTAAAATGGTACGTTATATAGTATACTCCTCATTCCGTCTAAAAAACGCAAAAATACAATTTAGGAATAGGTAGACATGTGATACAGATTTCAGCGTAAACAAACGTAGGCCGCTAACCATAATGCTAAACCGGCAAAAACGTACGTAGGGTGGTTACGAGGTTTAGTGTTAAAACCAGGAAGTATTATTCTTTTTAAAAATGAAATAAGATACAGAACTCGGTGGTCAAGGTCATTTCGTGAATAAGTTCAAAAAGAGATGATTTAAAAAATTGACAAAGCCTTTTAAGTTAAGTTAAGGCCCTTAACTAAATAGTCTATCTGGACCTCTAGGTGGCCATCGGGTAGGGTATAAAAATCAATTTCTGCCCACTTCTGAAATAGCCTGACCGTATGAGTTATACGGTATAACCACCCACATCCATACAAAATTGCGCTCGGTTTTTGGCCTTTGCGTAAATTTATTTGTAAATTGAATTTATTTGGACATAAAATCATAAATCTGATTTGCCATAAAAAAATTATTCCGTGCACATTCTAGACGCACCACTGTACATACACATATTAAAATTTTTAAAAGTCTAAACTGCTTGTTGTAAAGCTCAATTGAACTGAATAAGAAATGAAGAAAACTGCGCCAAAGGTATGTAATAAACGGTGATAGTTAAAATAAACGAATTCTTTCATCATCAAGTGGTCGGCTTTCTCTGTTCGCGTTTTCCGTGCTGAAGCTCTGAAATAATTCACGGTTTGTTTTTTTTTTAACAAAAATGACTTTAACTCTCTTTAACCAAAGTGACAATAACTAAGCGACGCGCCTCACGTTTCTGAAAAATTTGTGTACATCACCTGCGCAGTTATCTGTCCGACATTTGTCACAAAAAAAACATTTTGTTTCGTAATATTGGTCAGATAATTGCGAAGGGCTAAGCGAAATAGCTGGGGAAATTTTGCTTGAAATTCCGGCCCGATAAAGGAAGGGGTGTACGTACTAGAATTGTAGTTTTTTTATTTAATCTTTAAAACAAAAAAACTTGAAACGCACCGCTCAAGACATCCCTTATGATACCGACCTTCTTTTAAAGCCGCGGATAAATTCTCTCTAATCATTTCACTCAATTGCTGTTCAGTTTGAGGACTTCCTCCTTCCTGTAGAAGAACATCCGTCATTTTCTTGAACCTAGAAATTACTCATATTAGATAAATTACTCAAAAAAAAAAAATCAGAAAAAAACGACTTTGGACGATAAAACAGATGTTATCGGTTATAAATAAAAACTTATAATGTCAAGGCCTGAAAAACTGACTTAACTTTAAATCCGTTTTTGAAAACTGACTTGACCTTATAAGTTTTAAGGTCAAGTCAGTATTCAAAAACGGATTTAAATTCAAGTCAGTTCTCCAGACCTTGACACAAAAAAAAAATTCTTGGTTGACAAAATACTGTCAAACTTTGACGATTTAGCTCGACATAAATGATGATTTGACGTACTTCCGAAAAAAACACAATATTTCCAGGCATTGTTAAGGCCCTTAACTTTAGGGCACATAAGGTACTTTTTTACAATACATAAAAAATCGATGTTCGCATTCTACGGTTCGCAAATGAATTCTAGGTATAAGTCATAACCAACAATTTTTTTGATCTTGGCCAAATTAACTAAATTTACAAATGTTGATAGGGGCCAAACTCCACAAGCCCCAGTTAATTGTGACATCGATAACTTTTATTTTTAAGTTAACTTTTTAACCTTAAGGTCGTTAACACATATGCATCTTCGCATTCTTGGGCGAGGTCAATTGGTGACCTATTATCGTCATCGACAGTGTCTAAGGAACTCCTCCTTTTGAGCAGCAGCGAAACCATACCGATATCATTTTGTCGAACTGCGCGGTAAAGTACAGTCCCGCCCCGCAAATCCGGCACCGACATGTTAACCTTTGCGCCATTTAATAACAAATACTCAGCCAATAATATTGACCGCTTCTCGACCGCTATGTCTAGTGCAGTTCGGCCATTTACTTAAGGAAAATTAATGGATAAAAAGACTTGAATACATTTACCCCCAAAAAAAAAGTGAAAAAAGACATGATTTATCTTGAAAAAATGACTTGACCTTATTGGAAAAGAGATGGCTTGACCTTATAACGAGCACACCTTGTGACGTTATAACCAGACCCCCTGTATGAGAAACTAGGTAAAGGAAGTTAAAAATAATTAATTGTTGTCCGATTTTAAATAAAAATTTACTTTTAAAACTTACAAATAATATTTGGATCCGATCCGGCAACAATCGCTGCCAAAATCCCAGGAAAGTTTTCGTTTTTTACATTTTCGACAAAATAATGCTCGAGATCAATTTGGGACGGATTTGATTCGACCTCAACGTCACCCTGTGGGTTAGGCATGTCAAGCTGTGTGAAATTAGTGCAGAAATCAGCCCCATCGGCCGCCCACTTTCTATCAACATACTTCTTTTTGATGAACTCATTCCGTACATTTGGATGAGCATCGCTTTCGAGCTTCTGATTCGCTGGAAGTTTGAATTCTAGAAAGGCATTTATTCGCTTATTGCCAAGACGCTTCATTATTGACAGTGTTTCCAAATCCCAGCTGTCCAAAGTCAGTGAGCGAACCTAAATTAAAACTTTAAATGTTTTTAAAACGGGTGGTTATAATGTTTTGGGTAAAAAGGCCATAACCGACCATAAGACCTTATCGCGATGTGAAAAAATCCAAAACCTTTTTTTGTCGGACTTCACCCAGAGGACTACATAGAGTACGATTGAACTATTGGATTACGGAATGGGCCCGCGAAGCGGGGCTACATAGCGTTCCATCAGTCTAGTGGGTTACAGAACGGCCCCGAAATTCTACTGACCTTAGATAGATGGACGCCGATTGCCCTATGAACACCCGAGCAATTAATACATAAAGTAATGCCGATGTTTATGGAGCTCCAAGTCGGATCTGATTGGTTACAGTCGGCGCAGTTTTCGTTGCCGCTGAGGGCCACTATTTGCGACATGGGCGTCGATTTTTTACTCTGTTCAGGTTTCGCCGTTGCCACATTGTCCAAGTTCCGCGCTCGGTCCAGTTTCGGGACCCGTTGGCCTTCATTCAAATAGAACGAGATTGCTTTATTTAACGTGCTATAATATATGAACATGAATATTATCACAAAAGTGGTGATTATGAGGGAAAATATATTTAAAAAAAAATGTTTTTCAAAAAAAACGTGATTTTATCCTTTTTTTCAAGGCATACCTCACGGTACTTTATAGATTTTTGTTGTCAATGGTTATACAACCATTTTATGTAACCATTTTCTCCCACAGAAATAATTTTAAAGAATTTTTTGTGAGTGAAACATGCCATTAATATTTTTTCTCCAAAAACATACCGAAATTCTTGTGGGTACTTTTAAAATATTTTTAATCAGTACGACCCGAATATCAAAACAACCGAAAGTCTTTAGAAAGACGTGTAACTAATGAACGAAGTGTAAGACCCCACCTGACCCAAGTGTCGCGTGTTTCTTGATTTTCGGCTTGCAAAACGAGACTCCTATTGGGCATTTGAATTTCGAAACAAAATCTTCTTTCGGCTTTTCCGTCGACGTCGCGAACGGTTCGAACGTTGCAAAGTCGAATATCATCGGTGACAATTTCATACTCGACCGAGCCCCGCTTTGAATATAACAGCTGGGCGTCCCGCACCTTGAACCAGCGACGATGCCAGTGGCGGAAACCCTATGCAAAAGAAAGAGCCTTAGACACCCTATATCGATATACAGGCGGTTCTGATATTAAGGGACACCTGAATAAGGGGAAAATAGACGAACATGAACTAAAGTTTTAACATATACGTTAAGGGGTCTGTCCTGTAATTCCGGGTCGCATATAACGGATGTGTTTACAGTCCAGGGTTTTCAATTGGTTTTTACTGATTTTAGCCCTTATTTAGGTGTCCCTTAATATGAGGCCCCTTCTGTAGTACAGAATGGTGCCGCGATCTCGCAAAAATTTTTCCCCGACGTTTTTCGAGGAAAGTCCACAAAACCGCGGTTATTTGATTTTTACGAAAAACTTATTCGAGGACAACATGTTTCTGCATAAGATCGAGGTACCACACAGAATTGTAAAACACCGAAACAAACCAACACAATAGAAAATAAGGCGCCAAATTTTTAATGTGTCGAAGAAAAAATATATCTGCATGTAAGGCACCGCGCGAGAACTGATATAAGGTAAAATACGATTAAAAAACTTTTCGATGATTTAACGAAGTTCGAAAAGAGAATTCATATCTAATTTTTTTTTTCGAAAACCATTAAGGAGATTTTGACGTAATAAAAAACGTTGTCTGTTAGTTACGTTAGACCAGTTCAACGGATGTAGATATCTGCCGAGTTATCATTACTTAAACCCGCACTGTATTTAAATCACAGTCGTGATGTGTTGTACATTTGTCAAGAAAAATGAAACAATTAGAATAAGAAAATATCATAAAACATATCATAAGTTACATATGTGATAGTCGGCAAATACAAGAAAAGACCAATCACAAACTCTTCGTGATTTCAACGAATGGCCAATTGCAGGAGTTTTAAGTTTGAAACATTTCGTTCATAACGTTATTTGTTTAAACCTTATTAAGATAATGGATGATTAAACTTTCTCCCAAATTGGCCTTCACCGAAGCTCACCAGAGCCCATTAACATGGTCTGGGTGTTAAACACACGTCGCAATATTTTTTTTCGCATTAAAATTTGTCGCAAAAAATGTGACACTCATTTCTGGAGCTCATTGAAGACAAAATTAAAATTGCATGCTTATCATTAATTGGTCTTTGTCCCGCGAAATAATTATAAAAAAATGAAATAAGCGATACAGGGGGTTGGTTGGTACACCACCTACCTACTTTAAGTCAACTTTTCCGCCTACGCACTACCTACTTAAAGTAACAGTTCCGCTTACCTGCTGAAAGAAAACCCAAAAATGGAACAAAACCGTTATTTTAAGTGGAAGTGTTACTTAAAGCAGGTAGTGCGTAGGCGGAAAAATTGACTGTTACTTTAAGCAGGTAGATGGTGTATAAGTTATAACTTGATACTAGAACCAACCTCATGAATAACTCCTGTATTTTACTTTTAATTTTCCTAATAAATCTAGTGAATATTTTCCAGCGAAAAAAAAACTTTTGTAACATGACAAATGATTATATTTAATAAATATCGAATCATCAAATTTAGTTATTCCAACTCAAATGATACAAATTTTATGAATTTAATGACCCTGTCCTGGGACAATAGACAATTTTTGACAAATTTTACACCCAGTTTCTTTTTTGAAGCGTTAAATATTCCTAACGCGGCCTAACCTGTTTCCATCCTCTCTCCTGAAAATGAAACAAAAGTTTAATTAAAACTTTGTTTAACGAAGTCGTACATCAACGTTGCAATAAATTAAAAACGAAACTAGGGCATGACGAGGAATACACACCAGTTGCTTCAATTTAACTCCTACATTATTTTCTCTTTCATAACTATAATTCTGTAAATTGTCAAATAAGGAATGCTAATAATCTTGGCCTATACTGGCTGGACGGTATAAAAAGCGACCAATTGTTGAAAAAATTCTTGAATACGCAATCTGCGACATTTCATTTGTCAACAATTGGTCGCTTTTTATATCGTCCAGTCTGTACAAGGTAAGACGTGATTTAAAAAAATCTTTCACTTTTCAAAAAAAAAATTCCTAATTTGGAATTTTTCACCATGAACACAGCTTATGGGACAATTCGTACTTCACAAATGTGGGATTTTGATTTTTTTTATGTCTTGTACAAATCATTACGTAAAAAACACCGTAATAATTGTTCGCTACAACAATAATTGTCATGTAGGAGTTAGTTTGCATGATTGAATCAACTTTTGATATAAACCGAAGGTCATGTTTTGTTGGCCTACCTTTTGGTGGCTTCTTTTGAAAAGGTAGCCTTCAATCCGCACACTGTTAGACGCCGTACCATTCACATGGACACCATCAAAGTTCGTCGCCTTTTTTAGATTTAAGGATTTTCTTTTTTCCTTCCAGATTTTTAATTCTGGGAACATTCTACAGGCAGGCATAGTAAGATCAAATTAAATTTGTTACAAATATGATTTTTGGCTAGAGACGTGATGCGGCATCACTGATGCCCTTTGTCTCGTTCTCCCATTTTTTTTATCTGGAANCATGAACACAGCTTATGGGACAATTCGTATTTCACAAATGTGGGATTTTGATTTTGTTTTATGTCTTGTACAAATCATTACGTAAAAACACCGTAATAATTGTTCGCTACAACAATAATTGTCATGTAGGAGTTAGTTTGCATGATTGAATCAACTTTTGATATAAACCGAAGGTCATGTTTTGTTGGCCTACCTTTTGGTGGCTTCTTTTGAAAAGGTAGCCTTCAATCCGCACACTGTTAGACGCCGTACCATTCACATGGACACCATCAAAGTTTGTCGCCTTTTTGAGATTTAAGGATTTTCTTTTTTCCTTCCAGGTTTTTAATTCTGGGAACATTCTACAGGCAGGCATAGTATTAAGATCAAAACAAATTTGTTACAAATATGATGATTGTTGGCTAGAGACGCGATCCCCGTTGTCTCGTTCTCCCATTTTTTTGTGTTATCTTGAAACTTTTTTTAAAAATTAAGACAGATGTGTGCCTTATTGATACCAATCAATTATAGAAAAAAAAAAATCAATTTTTGATAATTGTACTTGAAGTTTTGATTTTCAAGTTCAAGGTGCTGTGTGAGCCTCACTATGAGGTATGTAACATACCGTATGTTGGAACAATTTTTGGTCAACAAAGAATGGAAATTTATTCTCGAAAATAAAAAATAAAATAAAAAAAATCATGGTAAATACCGCAGTTAAAATAAAACTCTAAAAAATTTCGTCTCTCCAAACTCTCTTCAAAAAGTAAAAAGGCTTTTTAATCCAATCACTCTCACATTCCACTGGTTAAAATATCATTTTCTTGTAATTTTTGAAAATTCTCGTAAAAAAATTAAAGGGTCTCTATTTATCTAAACTTCAGAGTTTTGGACTAACAGAAATTTAGATCCAATACCACAAAATCAATTTTGTTTCTTTTCGGACCTTTTTAATTACTTTCGGATTATATTTTCGACCCTCGAAAGCTTACAAACGATAAATATAAATTAAAAAAACAAACAATATATAGTCCGAAATATATTATCGGGATTAAATTTCAAGAAAACTCGGATTATATTTCCTTAAACTATAAAGGACACCACATTTCTGAGTGAATTTCGATCTTTTTAGTAAGTGGAAAGTATATACATGTCTAAATACTAACTCGGACAAACGTCTGAATTATGTGTTCATGGGTTAAAATCGAAAAAAAGATGAAATGCAGATTTATTGTTACGGTGTATGGTTGTATGGTTTTAGTTTTCTCTTATGCAAAAACAAAACTCTATCATTTTCATTGCAAAGAGCAAATTTGGTATACCGATAATTAAGAAGCGTATTTTAAAGCCGACATATTAAGACTAATATTTGCAACATCAATTGGATGAATATTTAATGAGCGAAAAATAACACATTTCACAAATTCAACGAAGAGTNATTGTTCGCTACAACAATAATTGTCATGTAGGAGTTAGTTTGCATGATTGAATCAACTTTTGATATAAACCGAAGGTCATGTTTTGTTGGCCTACCTTTTGGTGGCTTCTTTTGAAAAGGTAGCCTTCAATCCGCACACTGTTAGACGCCGTACCATTCACATGGACACCATCAAAGTTCGTCGCCTTTTTTAGATTTAAGGATTTTCTTTTTTCCTTCCAGATTTTTAATTCTGGGAACATTCTACAGGCAGGCATAGTAAGATCAAATTAAATTTGTTACAAATATGATTTTTGGCTAGAGACGTGATGCGGCATCACTGATGCCCTTTGTCTCGTTCTCCCATTTTTTTTATCTGGAAATTTTTCAAAAATTACGCCATATTGTGCCTTATTGATACAAATCAATTTTAGAAACAAAATTCAATTTGTTGAAAAACCCCTGTTCAAAAACTAAAAAACTTTTTAATATAAATTATATTATATAATCATTCTTACATTCCACTGGTTTAAATATCATTTTCTTGTAATTTTTGAAATATCTCTTAAAAAATTTAAAGGGTCTCTATTTATCTGAACTTCAAAGTTTTGGACTAACACAAATTTAGATCCAATACCACAAAATCAATTTTGTTTTTTTTCGGACCTTTTTAATTACTTTCGGATTATATTTTCGACCCTCGAAAGCTTACAAACGATAAATATAAATTAAAAAAAAACAAACAATATATAGTCCGAAATATATTATCGCCGAATTTATCGGGATTAAATTTCAAGAAAACTCGGATTATATTTCCTTAAACTATAAAGGACACCACATTTTTGAGTGAATTTCGATCGTTTTAGTAAAAGGAAAGTATATAAAACATGTCTAAATACTAACTCGGACAAACGTCTGAATTATGTGTTCATGGGTTAAAATCGAAAAAAAAGATGAAATGCAGATTTATTGTTACGGTGTATGGTTGTATGGTTTTAGTTTTCTCTAATGCAAAAACAAAACTCTATCATTTTCATTGCAAAGAGCAAATTTGGTATACCGATAATTAAGAAGCGTATTTTAAAGCCGACATATTAAGACTAATATTTGCAACATCAATTGGATGAATATTTAATGAGCGAAAAATAGCACATTTCACAAATTCAACCAAGAGTGAATTAATCTATGGCTCATATCATCCGCTATTGAACTGGAAGGCAAATTTGAAACATCAATATTTAATAAATAGACAAATATTGGATGCACCGCCCTTAACCCATGGATTTCATCCCATTTTTGGCCCAACCCAATTTTTCGTTGTTTATCATAACTTTCGATTAAAATACAATATAATCTCATGCAGGGGGTGGCCCAATAAGGCCCCTCAAATAAGGGTCGCTATCGCCAAATAAGGGTCTGTTTTTGAAGACACGAAACCGACCTTTATTTGGCGACCCCTGTAATCTCTAATTTTACTTTATTTTGATTACTTCAAAAGTTTCTACCCAGAAGGATTCCTTCTAAATTTATTTGTTTCCAAGTTACGTACAAAAATAAAAATTGAAAAAAAGAAGCACGTCAACTGGAGGTCCTCCAGGTTAAGCCCAAACAGTCTCCAAAAATCCCGTTTCCTGAGCAGTTTCTTGATCTTTTATCCAGCGGGCTGAAAGCTAAAAACATATTTCTACGACTACACGTCCATAACGTAAAACATTAATTTTATTATGGTATATACATAATGTATATACTTAATCATGGACTACAGAGCATCCACAAACTAAAGAATGCGCTGTAATTCTTAAATACTCTCGGGCTCTATTAATCGTCAAAAATATTTGGTTGTATTATTTAGTCGTAAAAATCTTTGAAAATGGCGTTATGCCGAAATATCGGATAAATAAAGTAATTATGAAAAACTCCTGAATAATTGAAAAAAAGTAACAATTTATATCGAGAATATTGTTAACAATATGCCAATCAACCTCAATCTACATGTTGACGATATCCAATCATGCGTTTTTGTAGTAGTCATGTAACTCATGTTCATTTATATGTTCAAGAAGGTAAAATTCCTAACATATAAAAGAACATCTTACTACAAAAAACACATGGTCGGAAATCCTCAACATGTGAAGAGACGTTGATTGGCATATGTTAACATATTGTTCACATATGTTAACATATTCGGATTCTGAATATGTTATTCTGGATAAAAACATATGCTGATATCATATCAATCATTGTAACGATAAATAGCTTCTTAAATTAAGCAATAAACTGTTGAAGATCGTGATTAGAGTGCACGTACCATGTGAGTTATATGTTAACAAATGTCAATCAATTTTAACATATGTCAATCTACATGTTGACCACTTCCGAACATGCGTTTTTGTAACATACGATGGGAAATCGCATGAGTTAGCCACGTGGAGTAACATGTGAACACGTAATAACTTTGTGATTACGTATAAACAAGTTTATTATTGATAATTAATATTTCCACAGTTTTCCTGAAACCGCATGAGCTAACCACGAGGAGTAACGTATTAATATTTTGACTTTTTCATGTTGCAAAAGAATATTCAACCGGTATATTATATTGGATATATGTTGCTGGTAAGCTAATATATAGTTAATGCTAATTACTCTCCAAAATAATCATAAAATCTTGCTGCATATATGATAAAATGAGTGGAGAATCTATGATTATTTTAGAAAATAATTAGCATTGACTATATTATATAGTCTATATATGACCTTACCAGTAACATATCTCTTATAGTAACATGTAACGTATATAATAAACAATATACATTATATGTTATTTGGAATTATTTTGGCTAATTATCGTCTCAAATTATCGTCTGTTGTTTCCGGAGTCTGAGTACCAGATGATATATGCATATGGGAGTCATAGTGTATAAAAAACTAAATATATATAATAACAGGACTGTACTTAGAATTTTATCTTGCTAATCCGTTTTATGGGATATCATATTGTACTTCGTGCTTCGTTGAGTGTAATTATAAAATATATATCGTCTGGTATTCAGCGATACATATGTCATTCAGAGACAAAAATTGGCCAGGGTGTTTTTCGAGAATCTTAAAATGTCGATCCTAGGAAAATGATATAAAAACATCATATGGTATACCTGCTCCTGCTGTGTCTGTAATTCCTGCTGCCGCTGGCTTAAATCGGACATGTCACGTTCGATTGATTTAGTCGCGGCGGCGCCTTCTTTGTGGTATAACTATCACAGCATTCAAAAAAGGTCGGATTTTGGTGAAAAATGTTTGTAGTTACTTTTTTGGGGTTGGTCATAAGGTCATGACTCACGAGTAAAAAAGACAATAACACGTTAATCTGATTTTTGAATGAGGTTATAACCATATGAAAAAAAACGTACTGAGGAGTTGGTTATAAGGTTAAGGTCTAAAAAATTGACTTGACCTTAATGCATTTTTTTAAAACTGACTTAACTTTATAACATTTGGTTTACCAATTTTTTTTTCATATGCATTTTTAGGAAAAAAAATATTGTCACCGGGGAGGGGCTTTTTTACCCCTGCCGATCTAGACGTATATGGCTCGTTCTAAATTCAAACTGAAAAAAATTGAAAAAAGACATGATTTCTATAAAAAATTATTACCCGTGTTTTTACCCGTTTCGTTCTAAATTTACACCTCAAAAAAGTGAAAAAGACATAATTTATTCTGAAAAAACTTGACCTTATAACGGTCCAAATGGCTTACCTTATAGCCAACCCTCCTGTATCCCACACATGTTAAAAACTTCAAAAAATCAGAATAACCACCTTATTATTTTAGAAAGTGAAAAAGTGAATTTATACCAACGCGCCGTCTCTACAAAACGTTATTAGTAAAAAAGGACCTTTGGATTCATTCAATTTTCATTGAATTATGCTGAAATCGACCTTATTTTGAATACCTAGCTGAAATGCGTTCATCACTTGACTCAGCACAGATAAAATGGCTGATCGCTGCTCAAAGTGAAAAACGTTTTGACGAAAAGTGTAGTCTAATGCTAGATTCTTGAATGACGCGCGATAATGGCTCAGACTTGACGTTGCATCTTTCACTTCTTCCGCCTTTGTCTTATTCGTCATCGCCAGATAGCGGCCTAACTGTTAACGGTTTTTATGTACAAATAAAACAACAATTAACATTAACGCATTACGTGACTAGACCTTATAACCGAAACAATACAACAAAACATCAAAAAAAGTGTAAAAAGACATGATTTCAAAGATTTTTTTCCCAAAAAATATGCTTCACAAAATTTGACTTGACCTTAGTGCCAGAAAAAAATGACTTGACCTTAGTGCCAGAAAAAAATGACTTGACCTTAGTGCAAATAAGATGGCTTGACCTTATAACCAAACCCCCCCTGTAGGGTTAAAAATTTCCGACCACAGCTAAAGGGGGTTGGTTAAAAGACCATATGGTCTTACAAGACCTTAAATTCATTTTCAAAAGACCGTGTATGGTCGAATAAGACCTTACAACCATCCGAGAAAAATATACAACCATAACACCTAACGTGCATCAAAAAAGTGAAAGTACGTATTCGATAGCGGATGTTATTTCAACAAAAAAGATGATTAATTTGGCGTCATGCAAAAAAACCATACTTTTCTTCGTGTTCGTCGGCGATTTTGTCGAGTGATTTTCGAGACTCTTTCATGGACTTACAGGAAAGTGCGTTATTTTCACTTCCGCTATAAAGCTGTAAAATTTCGCGACGCACATTTCGATCGAGGTTGTCCGCGAGCTTTCGGCGTGATGACTCGAGCTCCTATATGGGGGTGACATAACGGAATTTAACAAATACACTCGATCACGGTAATAAGAACCTTTTGGACCTGAACAAGTAAACAAAAAATGAATGTCACTCTTCCTGCATAGTGGTGGCAATGACCCGCAGAGAGCTAGCATCAGCTGTCGGCAGGACATCACGGAATCGCAACTTGCTGATTTCTTCGCGAAAAGAAGTCTCGGCCCGAGCGACCTCGCGGTATTTGACCAATAGGGTTTCGACGGCCGTTAAAACCGTTTTTAGTCGCGACTCCAGTTCAATTGTCGCTTCATGTTCCGCAAAAACCGAAGCCCACCACTCGGGCTTTTCATTTACACACGAAACGAAGTCTAACAGCATTTCTGAATTAAAAAAACATGTAATGGTATACGTGTGAAAATATTAGAAATAATTTTTGACCGCTCGGGTGCCAACTCAGTTTTTTGTTCCAAAAATTTTCCAAAAGATGTTTGGAATCGATAACTGACTTGACTCTAAAGCGGTGAAAACAACGTAGTTATTTCAACATAAGAACGATTATAATGTCTTTGGTAAAAAAGGTGGCATAGACTACAACTGTATACATGCTTATTGGAGCTTAAAGACAATAACTTATTAGTCTATAACGTAAATTCTATAGGCTATATAGCTTATGTATTAAAACACCAGTATAATCGTTAATCAATATAATGTATATACAGGGGGGTCTGGTTATAAGGTCACAAAATGTGACCGCTATAAGGTCAAGTCATTTTTTACTTGCACTAAGGTCAAGTCAATTTTATTTTGAAGTATGTGTTTTGGGAAAAAAATCTTTGAAATCATGTCTTTTTACGCTTTTTTTGAATGAAATCATGTCTTTTTACACTTTTTTCTATAAAATAGTGTCTTTTTTAACATTTTCTGACTGAAAATCATAATTTTTTCGGGAAAATAAAATGTTACAAAATTTTTTTTGAAAATGGTATTAAGGTCAAGTCATTTTTTTGAAGTGCATTAAGGTCAAGTCATTTTTTCCGGGCTTGACCTTATAACCATACCCTCTGTACGTATAAATTAGACTGTATAATACAAAACAGTCCTCGTCCCCAATTCGACAACTAAAAATTCAGAAAAATGTGCCGAATTAGGGTATACTGCCGAATTAGGGTAGACGTGCCGTATTGAGGACATTTGGTATTTCTAACGTTCAAAGGCCTACGGTTTAAAACGGCTCGAAAAAAAGTGACCACTTTGACAGTTCCCCAATATATTTATGCGAGACGAAAAAAAGTATAAAAAACATTTTATTTCTTATTTGAAATAAGTTTGTGTCAATATTCTTTATGTCTCAATGATGAAAGCTGTCACAAATGAGTCATTATGCATTGGTGGGTTAATAAGTTCAAACGACAACAGTTTCACCCACGCAATCTCCTTCATTTGAAAGATATATCTGTACAGATAAAAATCAAATTTTTTTTTTAATTCTCTATATATTTTTCTATATTTTGGCATCTACAAACGATGCTGCCTTCATTGACTTTTCGCCGAGTTCTCGGATGACGATATACATCATATAATCAAATTCTAAATTTTCCGTCTTGAGCGTTAATACTTGACCATCTTCAAATGTAATCGACGTGTAGGGTTCGTCCTTAATTAATTGTTTTAGATCACCCGGATATAAACCGTGATAAACCTTACTATTGTGCGCAACTTTTGTTAAAAAATCAACTTTAAGGTTTGAGTCTTGGGCCGATTGAGAGTATAATTGTCGCCAAAGTCGTTTATGATGATGTGAAGTAGGCCGCCACGGCTGCAGCAGCGTTTCGACTTTCAAAACGCTTCTATAAATTTTATATTATTTTACACAACCAAGAGTAATTTTGAGAAAAAGGTCAAGTTGTAGCAAGTGATGTCAGCTCACCTAAAATTGTCAAGTTATCACAAAATTTCCAAATAAGGTAAAGCCTTGACGAGTTGAAATCGCCGTTTGTGTAGGTTTAAAAAAAGTAAATGACTAGAATTATAAACATGGGAGTAATCAGTGTTGGGAATTATTTCTTTTTAACCTACACGAACGGCGATTTCAACTCGACAAGGCCTTACCTACAGGGGCGGGTGGTTAAAAAATTAAGCTAAAAAACTGACTTGACCTCAAATGGATTTTTTTTAACTGGGTTGACGTTATTGTATAAAAAGTATTTTTTGTGAGATTTTTGTTTTGTTTTCTATTTAACCCTCTGAAAATACCCTATGTACGGTATTGACCGTGGTGCCAACGAATTTCAAACAATTGTTTTTAAAATAGTTAAATGCACAATTCTTACTTGAGATCTGGTTTTTGTGTACATAACTCTACAGCATTCACCCCATAGTACGTCATATGATATGGCATGGTTTGGGGAAATCTGGGAAAAAGACAAATTTCGCGAATATGAAGCGGTCGCCACTCATTGGGAACCAGTTTGCTCGGCCTCCATGAACCATGGTGAACTACGGTACCTTGCGGTTGAAATTGATCTCGCAGGCGGATGCGGGTTAAACGCATTCTAGAGATGTTTAGTTTTCAGTTCAAAAACGCATAAGGGTTAAGATATGTATGTATTGCATTAATGGAAGCAGTATTGAATTGTAATAAATATGACAGAAGAAACAAATTTAGTTTAATCAAACACTTTAGCCCCACATTTCCAAAAATCAATCTATAAAAAACGAATATATAGTCTCTACGCCCATTCTAAGCATTTTTGCCGAAAATTTGACGTGTACTCATTTCGGAAATTTTTAAGTCTTTAACCCTCAGGGAGAAAATTCAACTGCTAGATTTTTCGAAATGCATTAAAATAACATTTGGCAAATCTTTTATAATAAATTTTTCGGAAACTTTTTCCTATAGAGATATGCCGCGGCATGCCGTCACATCTAAGCTTTTCCCTCGGACTCAGATAACCAGAACGGGCCCAGGGACTACATGACGAACTTTAGTACGTTAGTTTTCAACGAGTAACAAATTTTTGAAGTAATAAAAAGATAAAGTGCGGCAGAAGCTTTAGGTCTTTTATTTTTTCCACACACACCATAAATAAACAAAAAAAAAACTGAATAATTAATATTAAATAGGTCCTTTTTCGTTAATCAAGTGCGCGCAAAAATCAGTAACATGGCCTTTCGTTAATTTGAAGTTAAATTGTGATAGAAAACTGCTATAAAAAAGGCTATATTTATGGTTAATAGATATCAGGATAATCATCGAATGCTGGCTGCCTAAGGTCTGATAACCCGATGTTTTAATTTTATTCTAAAAATACCTGTTTGCCCTTCTCAAATTATTTTTTGTGGAAAAAGGGTTTCAGAACGAACCGAATGCTTCTAATCAACCGTGCAAGTAATTTTACAACACTTGTGAAATTGAGAGCGCCGAATTTTTGTAATAGCCTAACCATATAACAGTCAAAATTGCTGACCCTATAACCAACAACTCGTGTATTACATTCGTAGTTTCTACCGGAAATAACTTTTACGCTCAACTGAAATAACCAACCGCCTGTATAAATGTGAAGATTAGAAAAAGCTTGCAAATTGTAAAAAAAATCAATCAAATTGCCTTTCATGTCAATTGTAGTTACCAGTTCAATCAGTGCTAAAATAATCTAATATGTGGTAGATTTCATAATTGAATTTGACGAAAATGAAAACAGGAAAGTTTTTTGCTCTCGGCATTCAAACCCCAGATACAAAAAAATCCAACTTGAAAAACATGAGTAATGCTGTACTTAACCCCTAAACACCGATTATAATAAAATAGTACAAATATACTGTATTAACGAGTAATATAGCAGAAAGCAAGGGGCCCAAAAATATTTGATATAAATATGATATACCGTGTGAGCGACCTAGAACTGTCTAACATCTAAAAATACGCGACAATCATAAGGGACTCATACCGTTAGACGACAGATAAATTTCTATAAAATGTTCTTTTTACAGATTAAATATAGTCAGTAAATGAGCGTTTAGAAGTATACGGGTAATCTTACGGAACCGGCTGTGTACAATTTTCGCACAGTTGTTCCTAACGATTAAAATATAACGCCTCAAAATATATAAATAGAAGCTTTTTAACAGTGAGTTAATCACTGAGCCAATTATTTAATGCGGAAAATACCCCAATCAAGAAAAGGTTAATTTGGATCATTTGACTGTACTATACGGTATGGTCTATACCGTATAGACTATACCCCTTGTGGGATTTAACAGTAATTACTGTATAGCATATAAAGGATCAAAATGACATAATATTTTTCTTAACTTGCCATTTTCCGAATTTAACTGGTGCCGCGTGGTTTACCAGGTACATAATATGCAAGCGTGTATTCAGACAAAATATATTCATAAGGTAAAAAAGCTATGCGGCATAGCCTATGCCTAAATAAAAACATCGTTAACACCCTTTCTACATCATCAAGTTCCACGATTCATTTGGGACAAAAAAATTATTGTACCATATGGGGACTCTCAGACTGTGTGGCTTTGAGCAATTTTCCTATGACTTGTAACGCTTTTCTGGCGTTACCCTCACAGTCTGAGGTCCCCATATATTGTAGGATTTTTATTTTGTCCCAATTGAACCAATGCCAGTTTAACTCCCAAGGGCAGTTAGTCGATAGGGCCTAAAAAACACACGTAACATGTTGATCATTTCGACCATCTGTTGTATCCGCTTGGTATGTCCTGTCCCCTGCGAGTTAACATGCTAATCCGAATAAATAAATAAAAAACTCGGAGAATACAGGTAAGATTTATTACAGTTTCATATGTTTATACATAAATAAAAGGCTGGAATTCCACGTAATTTCAAAAATCTAATTTTTTTTTTGAATTGCTGGGCGTGTGGTCATTATTTTGGTATAAATTTTTGGGGCATTTTTGTACCACATTCCACGTAGACGATTTTTTAAACATATGTTATAGGTAAAGGGCGACTCGTTTCTGTATAATGGCAAGAGAGACTTTTATAAGCAAACACCAATAAATATTTTTTGCAATTAAAAAATCCCTAAACAGCATCAAAAAAAAAATTGGGCTGAAAGTATAAAAAAAAATTGATAGAAACCTTGACGAATATAATACATGATATCGATTTAGTCGGTGCCTAGAAATAGAAAACTGACTTGACCTTAATGCAGTTTGAAAAAACTGAACTGACCTTATAACCATGTGATTTTTTTTTGTTCCATGATAAGCTCTTAGTGCTGGGAAAAAATTCAAAAAGACATGATTTTATAGAAAAAAAATGTGCGAGCGAGGGGGAGGTCTTCATCCAGAAAACAAATTAGTTTTTGTACCAATTCAAACCCTGTGATATTATCATTACTTACCTAATGTTAAGCGAAAAGACAAAATTTTCAAGTGCGTTAAACCTATTTTATGTGTTTTTTTTTTGACCTTTATATCCTCATACTGGTGTGAAATTAAAAATTCTATATACTCTCGAACGTATTAAAATCATCAAACATGCCGAATCCATCCTATCTTGATCCTAACTTCTTTGAAGAAGTTAACTAATAAATTCAAAATTACAGTCAAACCCAAAAAAGACAAAAATAAAAATAACTCCTGAGCGCAGAATAACGGAAAAACGCCGGTCGTTAACATGTGCCCTGCAAATTCATCGAGAAGTCCGATTTGAAAACAAAACAAAATAATTTTGTTAGATTTTCAACTTATCGTAAAATTAAAATGGCACCGGTAGATTTCGGAAATGGCATATTTGGGCCAAAACGTCCAGTTGAACATTATCTGAATTTCAGATTCTGAAACGTTCACAAAAAGGGCCGTTATTCCAAATTACGAAATGGCGGTAATATATGGCAAATTCTTACGGTCAGAAGTTAATCAAAAATAGTACGTGTAGCGTATCATAAAATCTTTATTTGATATGCTACGATTAAAATATTCTAATTGTTGGACAAATCCCTTATGAAAAACAGCCAGGTAACATAACCCTAAAAGAACTAGCAGTGACAGTTTTTAGACAGGCTCACAACAGTGGTTACAGACTGCTAAACGACATAAAAAATTCCTAGGTTTATGATAAAACAAATCATTAATCGGCTATAGAAGCGTTCAATGATTTCCTATTAATAATAGGCTATTATGGGACGGATTTTTATTATTGCGTAATAAATTTTAATATTACGTAATAATTTTTAATATTACGTAATATCATGCGGAATAATTTATATCAACTGAAATTCTCAATTCATATTCCCATAATTTTTTTTTTACACCACACTCGGTAGGTAGGCAAGTTTCAGAATATTCAGAATTTGTGTGTGGCATATTTTTTGATTTCAGAATCTCGGGCATTTTTCCATCAAACTTGAACGTACAAGTTGGCATATTGTACGACATTGATGAATGACTCACGGTTTATAATGATTGTGTATAAAAGATATGGCCATAAATTTTACTAAAATGAGTCGTATTTTCTAAAGAAAAACTGGTAAATATTCAATTGCAACACCATAAAAACGTCGCACACAAGTGAACCTACCTAAAAATCTGTCAATATTTGTATAAAAAATATATATATACCGTATATAATACGTCTAATATTTGTATATATATTGATAGCGTGCCGTTTAAACCTATATTGCACAATGCAAAACAGACATATGATGCTGCCAATGTATGAATGAAGTTGAAATCGTTGACCGTTAACGTTAAAATTGCATTCACAGTGTTAACAGTTAACTTTAAAGTTAGATAGTATATTTCCTGCTTGACCACGGTCAATATTCAAACTTCTCAAGAGCAAGATGGTCAAATAAAATTTTTGAAATAACCACATAACCCGTTATGTTAACGTTTTTTGGGATTAGAATAACTTCGATTTCTAATTATTAAGCCAAACGCCCTACCCCATTATGTTAACAAAATTCCATTATGTTAATAGTTTTTGAGGTTTTATGGTGTTAACATAACGGGTTATGTGGTGTATGTAAAAATATATTTGTAAGACTGGTGAAAAAGTGATGCAATTAAGCACCAAGTGTTTGTGATTTTTTTTTTTGACATACGGCAGACATACGAAACGAGCATTTTTGGCACTATTGTAGCTACTTATTCTTTAAAACAATTTTGAACATGTTGAAAAACACTTGATGGCTGCTGATCGGCATTCACTTGACAATGCACGTTCCTAAATAATGAAATATTAGTGGTTTTTCTGAAGAAAAAAACGGAGTTGTAGTCTACGATTTGTAAAAAAAAGTGCCTTCGATTTTAAAACGAGTGTAAAGGAACTAGTGTTGGAAAGACCAAGGTGTCAACCAAAAATATTTTTGGTGATAAATTATCATTGATAATACAACTGTATTTTTATTAACTCCCAGGGGAAGTGCGTGTAAATAGACACGCAACTTGCTTTTTTCGTCGATTTAAGGCACATGGAGGCCCCGTATGGCAAAACGGGTATTGGTGACCCCCTCAACTTTTCGAGAAAATTCGATTGGCGGTGTTATTTTTTGCGTGAGTTGAAGATTTCAAACAGCTGTCTAGAGGGCCTTGGTGTCCCAACTCAATTTCTGAATAATCAGATCGACGTAGTTTGACGAGCTCTACAACTTGGTTTTACCAGTTTTTTTGAATTATTGTGAATTTTTTAAGTGCGTGTTTATTTACACGCATTTTCCCCCTACGGATTCCCAAAAACGCCTTCCCCCTAAGACTTACCTTTAAGGTAACTTTAATTATATAATATTATATCACAACTAAGCTGATCGTAACAAACCTTCTAGCGTAGTATTCTGCCAGTGGCTGTGTTTGCCTGTGATATGCTTGAAGTCGCGTTTTTAACGATTCTTCGTTGTCGTCTGACCTTCTTATTAAAGGCTCTAAAAATATACTCATTACTAGGGTCGTTTTTTAGCGCAATAATTGTTCAAAATGCATGACTCCTTACTAATGACTTTTTGATTTTGGTCGTTCTATGACTCATAGATGAAAATTATCATAGAGGAAATTTATTTAGCAAAAATGAAAAATTGAATTTTCCGGTTAAGGTTGCTTATACCGGGCATTACCGGCGCGTATATTAACTATAAACAAGTTAAATATGGAATCAGAAAAATTAAGTACTTACCACCAGTTACGTCATCTGTCATTGGCACTTTTGGTGGCGCGTTCTTTATATGATAGCTTCGTCCTAGGGGATTGTTTTATTATACATGTATTATACATACTAAAGTACAATACAATACAGTAAATACAATTTTTATGTTATACACCGCGTCTTAGAGTCCAACTGACACAGTTATGCAAAAACAGCGTTAAAATAACCGACAGAAAATAATATATAAAAATACAAGGAATCTTATTGTTTCGTCACAAAACACATGTTAGAGAACATGTGTGTCCTATGTACATAATATCCTATGTATATAATATCTTGTTATATATATAATGATGCATAAGAATTCCAAAAAAAAAACCAACAAAAAAGAAATATATTTAGGTATATAGTTTATACTGAAACGATGTAAAGTCTTTATCTAAATATCTTTCCTTTTTTGTTAAGTTTTTTTTGGAATTTTTATGCATCATTATATATATATAACAAGAGATTATATACATAGAAAACACATGTTCTCTAACATGTGTTTTGTGACGAAACAATAAGATTCCTGGTATTTTTTTAACTGTCATGGTCCGTTCTGCCCACATGTGGGCTGATTTTATTTCATCATTGCACTAAAACTAGTAAATAAATTTTTAAATTTTTAACG
>SCLG01000011.1:1006551-1031851 GCA_004367875.1 Oikopleura albicans | reverse complement strand
TTCACTGAAAAAGCGCCCTTGACAAGCGAATCGGGTCACCGAAGGGCCAGAGGGTCCTACTAGGTGGAAGTTTCTCGTGAGCTTACAATACAGTTTTACATACACACATGAACGCATTTATTTCTTATTTATATATACACTTTTTCTATTAATAGGGAACAGTTTATCATGGGCCATTGATAAAGAAACAGGAGTGAGGCGAAAATCTTCAGAATGGAAAAAAGATTATTACAGTCAGTTTAAAGACACTCCACAATGGGTTTATCCCAGTGTATCGCAACAGATTTATATTTTCGAACATTATATGATAAGGGCGATAATTCGCGAGGGTACCGAACTTTATATGTCCAAAATTGATCCAAAAGCTGAGTCTGGGGCGCGTTTATATATTTTTTTTCATTTTGACAAAAAAATAAAAACCTTCCGGTTACCCACGAGTAATAAACCAACTCACATTGTAATACAAATTTTATATGATATATTTACCCCACAGAACAAACCGGATGATATAAATGACAATGAAAATGATTATGATGAAAATGACGATATTGTTATAGGTAATAAAAAAAAAAAAAAAAATTTTATTTTTATCAAATTGAAAATCTAGAATACGTCAAAACGGACAGTGAAAGTGAAGACCAACCACGACCGTCACATTATACGTTCACAGAAAAAACCATGAAATATGTCGAAAAGGCGCAACATAAAGCTCACATGGATAATGAGGACGTAGATATATCCGAACTGTACACCGAACCCACGACCGGTCAATCGGGAAATCCTATGGAAGTAAATGACATGAGATTTTCCGAAAAAGACGATGACGACCAGATAATTATAGACACTAAACCGGTTCAATACAAAACCGACAGCCTTTTCTCTTTTGAAATTGAAACAGACAATAACATCGTCTTCGCATACGTATAAACCCCCTTTTTTATGAATATTAACTTGAACTGCGTATTATTTTCAACTTTATTTTTTTTAAATGTACATCAATTATTTTTTCATAAAAGAGTCTTTTAGTAATAAACTGAAAGTTAATTATTTTGAATATTTATAGATTAACAAAAAAAAATGTCCTGGAACCTAAAAGCTTTCGAACAATGGGGTAATAAAGACACTGGCAAACTAAAATTCGCTCAAACGCAAAAATATAATGTTCTGGGTGAAAGACCTCATATGTTCAAATCCCAATGGATAAGATCCATACCAGCCACGATAATTCGACCCGGATTTTGCACGGGTCGACACGAATATGAGGAGATTTTTTTAGTGGAATACAATCTCAGTGGTAATAAAAAAAAAACTTCTTAAAGTATATGTTTTAATAGGAGGTTTAGATTTGCTGATACGGCTCATTTTCAGCAACGACTTTGACATACATTGGAAAGAATTCACCGCAATGACATTAGAAGAAGTTCAAAACATTTCCTTACGCGAAAAACACATCCACGAAGAAACGACTACTGATGATCATCTCCAAAACTCAAAGGATAAACTCGATGGTAAGCTATTTTTCTATTCAAACTATTTATAGATATATATGTATTACGCATTATAGGTAAATTATTATCATTATATTTATTATCTATGTATATTATGAATCTATTATATTATGTATGTATGTATGAATTTATGTATTATAAATTATTTTATTTATTTTTACTTTAGAAATGGAAGAAAAGTGCAAACATTTCCGGAAGCATTTAATAAACGACACTAAATTCGTGGAGGTGATTGACAAAATCGGAGAAGACGAATTATATAACCGAGTGCAACTAATTTTCGATCACCGCAAACAAAATAAAGACGAAGCGTCGGCTAAACTTCACGAAGAAAAGATGCAATTTTTGCGACCGTTTGATTTCTGGGGTAAACAATGCAAAAACAAAATTATTTATGGCAATGAAGAAGATCAAGAAACTGAAGTGTTCGAAAACTACCTGAGAACTTTCAATGGGATATTTGAGTTTGATTATCAACAAGCGATGCTAGACGGTAAGTTTTTTTTCAACACGCGAATCTTACGTGTGTACGAATTCTACGTAAGACCCATGTATGAATCCTATATATATGAACCCATGTATGAATCCTATGTATAATATGTATGAGCATGTATGAATAATGTATGAATATGTATTAATAATGTATAAGAATGTATGAACACCCATATGTACGAACGATATGTCGAAAAGTATGTATTAATGTATTGAGCTCATGAATGTATGATATTTATAGATTCATACATGTAAGCAGAACTATAGATTTTAAATACACGAGAAACCTCCACCTAGTCGTACTATTTGACCCTTCGGTAACCCAATTCGCTTAGTAAGAACCCGTTTTTCAGGGAAGCTTCTTTTATTTCGTAAAACTGAATGATTATTTATTAGGGCCAAGTATCCTGTTACCAAGTAAAAAAGCGTTCACACGATTGGTTAAACAAACGTTCGCCAAATATGAGGTACATGAAGGACTAAAACAAAAAGATTGTTTGAATGTTTATCATCAAATGGAATCGCGAATAGGGACGAACAGTCCCACGATGCAGAATTTCATTAATAAGTCAAGAAGCTGGAACCACACCGGCTTTCAAAGCGTTATAAGTCTATGCGGTTATCTGATCAGCTTAAAAAAAGATCGGCAAATGCATGGGATCCTCCGAGATTTTGAAGCAATGTTTTCAAGACAAATATCATGTTGCTTTTGCCAAGCCGCCCTTTATAGAGCGAAGTATTACCCCACCTCACATGTTTCTGAAGCGTATTTATTCGAAAGCGGTATTAAAGACGAGCCACTGGAAGAGACGAAAGACGACCGTAAAATGCAAAAACACTACGATATAATATCGCAAATAGAAGAATCATTTCTCTAAACAAAACGTTTTTCGTGTATGAAAAATTTTTTTTGAATAAATTTATACATACATATAAATACGACTTGGGTCTTTTTAATCTGTTTATTTTGTATCAGTCTAGCAGTGAGCTAATTAAAAGCGTATACAGTGAAGTAAGTGTAATTGTTACCATGAATAAGGTAATTTTTTTAAAGTTAGTTGGAGAGCCACAATTTTATGGACGGAAACTCCGGATCTAGAAAAAAGCTGACGATCTAAATCGTGAGAAGTTACCAATTTTTCTCGAAACAATGAGTCAGTTATCTCAGCTTGTAACTCTTTTACATCTTGCTCGTTTTTTATTATCATAGTCGAATTTATTGACCCATGCATATTAGGATAAATAAGTCTGAGATCATCTGTACTCACCCCTTCTCCTTTGGTTGAACTAGTAGATAAAAACCACGCGTCTGTAATAGGATTTATCGTAACTTATGCTTTCGACTAAATAACAAATGTTTAGTTGATTTTTTTTTAAGAATGCATAGATGGTCTGATAAACCCAGGGCAATAAGAATTTGGTAGTTCGGATCCATACAGTCAACGACTTGTTCAATGATGGTAGAAATATTTTTTTTCTTCTCATAGTAGGCCGTTATATAAGCAGTGTGAGCTGGTTTGGTTTTCGAGTTCGGGAAAAAACGAATTTGAGAATCTAATATGATAAGAGTAACATAAATTAGTAAACACGAGCGTTACCCAAATATAGGTGCGGTAGATTTCGTAAAGCGCCCAATTTCCCAATTGCTTCAAGTTCAAAATCTGAATTGTTTATAAGAATTCATTTAAAACTAAGTGTACTTAACCATCAAAATCTTCTTCAAGCGGCGCTCTTTCATGCTTAAATACTTCCGCTAACCGATCAAGCTCATGTTTAAAAAAAACCGCTTCGGACATTCTAAATTTAATGGCATTACATATCAACGGTTTACAAATACCCATCGTTATTTTTGTGCGGAGTTACAGTCACGTTATCTTCATTAACATGAAGTTTCATATAAATAGGATTCAACGCTTTTTTCTCAGTTCGCCGCGTAGTTGCACTGCCTAATCGTTCATCTACAGCAATTCGGTTAAATTTCACTTTAGGAATCACGGATTCGAATAAAGCTTTTTCGTAGTCAATCGTGTCCAGGCACATACTTTTAGGAACACCTTTATGAGACCGCTTAATTCTAGTCCCATCGTTTATAATGTAGCACTTGGGGCTGAGGCCTATGAACCGGCCGGTACTTGTCGAGAATTCTTCCTACATGATAAAAACAATTTTTTTTTTAACAATCAAAATTATTTGTACCTTCAGATATCCAGGTGTTTTTTGACCACGGGGTGTATCATCAGCCATCCATTTTGCTTTAACGGTTCGATGCCACTCTTCCCGCTTTTCCGGTTTGACCAAATCATCAAGGCTATCTTCTGTCATGCTGATAAGAAGACTGTCGGTATCTTATAAATTAGTTTAAATAATTTAAATGCTATGAATAATCCTCACCCATATAACAAAACGTGTAGGAATTTTCGATCAGGTATTCATGAAGCGTCAAAATAAATTGAAAAAATAAAAGTTTGGACAATTGGTAAATAAACATTGAAATATGCACGCACACCTTGTCTTTGTCACTTCGTCTTTTTTTTGTAACTTCATGGACATCTAAATCGTATTCGCTGGTTAACTTCCGCTCTTTTTCCAATAAGGGACTTCTGATATGCCGGTGTAAATTATCACGCTTCACGAATTTTGTTTCGCGATGCTTGGAGAGGTTAAGGCCAAAGCGACCGCAGCAACTGTTCAGAGTAAATTTAGCTCGTTCACCTAACGGTTTGTTTACCCCATAACTTTGTACGCGAATGTCCACCATTTGTTGCACAAAATGTCGGAAAGGGCTTGATTTATTGTATTGAATTACCCACTGGATATTTGAAAACTTCATCCCCAAAGATGAATAAAATAATATCAGGGGGGTTGTTAGGATAATACCTTTTGCATTGTACTTCAATGTAACACACTTGTACGGAAAAGTCCTGTTGGTTCGGCGCGCTTGAGCTTGAACAGTTGAGGACAACATTGATTCGTCAATCTCAGCGCTCGTGAAAATAAACGGGAAATTAAGATGGGCGAATTTATCAATAACTTCTTGAGGGGTCGTGACGTCCAATTTCACTAAGCCATATACATTTTCAGCAGTAATTTCTCTCATAATGTCAGTCTCCGAAAAACGTTCTTTACCGATAAAAGGACTTAAACTTGACTGATATGCGGGCAAATTTTTTTTCTTTTCTAACCACTGGCAACTTCTTATTACGAGCAGTTCGTCTAACGCTTCGTCAAGTTTCGCAAGGCGTTCACAATCTTTCAGGAATTCTTGGTCAGTTTGCATTGATTTTGTACATTTATAAGGGCAACGGTGCACGTGACATCCCATAAATTCAAACCCCATTCGATAAGGCTCTGTGTACTCGGGGCGATTGATCTCAAAATACCCGTCCAGGTGATATCCAATAAAAAATTTTTCCCCCACATTATGGGCATGTTGTATAAAACCTTCATACGGGCTTTCGCTATTGACATACTCTAGCCATTCAATAGCCATCAGGGAGATTTGTTTGCCGCTTTGATGCATAGACTTCATTTTAAAACTTAAAGGGTTCAAAATCGCTCGTAAAAAAAATTTTTATCGTTTTAGCTTCTACAGATAACGGACCCTGGCTTTTTCCGTCGCGATAAAGCAACAATCCCGGTCCAGTCGGTAATGGCTGCTGGATGGCGTATGGGTAAAGAGAATTAAAGTCGTAAAATATAAGTTTTTTATATTTTTTCCCGTTTTTCCCAAAATAAATCGATCGTGGTTTTTCCGGATTGACCTCGCCTAGATCAACCATACGGTGAAATAGCATAGTCATGCCACTTGAGTAAGTTAACATTATGTATATAAACTATCAATTTGACATCCCGAAATAAATATATTGTTAACTCTTAACCGTGCAATTGGGATCTTATTTGGGTATTGTACGTGGAAAATTTATCCCCAAATGAGTAGATCTTTGGGGATAACTCATCATAGAATTTGTATGCTATTTTTTCGGCTACGCCTGGCAAACTCATCGACCGGTGTACATTAATTTGCCACTGTTCCAAGAACCCCTTCGCATAATTCTCAATACTC
Source organism: Oikopleura albicans (assembly GCA_004367875.1). Classification (NCBI taxonomy): domain Eukaryota; kingdom Metazoa; phylum Chordata; class Appendicularia; order Copelata; family Oikopleuridae; genus Oikopleura; species Oikopleura albicans. Next base: position 1,025,788 of record SCLG01000011.1, on the reverse strand, counting down.
TCACATAAAAGGCGGCAGTCGTTTAAATTATATTGCTAGAAAGGGGTCTGCATATACCATAATTAAATCCACCGGTTAACCGGTATTGATTTAGAATATATATATATAAATTAGATAACCTCCGTTAATATTATTTAAGACCCCAACCTTTAAATAATTCATCATATTCACGCAACTTTCAGTAAAAATTCTTTTTGAGTCCTCATATTTTTTCGGGGAAGTATGAAGACTTGTTGACATGTACCCCAACGCGTCGGTCACTTCCAATAATAACCCATTTTCCACTTTGTACAACTCTTTGAATTGTTCGTCAAAACCGTAATACAATCTCACGTCCCTACAAAAATACGTCCCAAAATAATATCATTAGGTAAGATTTAGAATTGCTTACTCAGCTGTCGCAAAGTCGCCAGAACGAAGCTTTTCTTCGACTATTTTGGTAAATTCTTCAATGAAATCCAAATTGAACGATTTCAGTAACGAAGTTTGAAAACAGCTGTATTGGGGAAACTCCCGGGTAGCCTCGATGTCTTTCGTAATGGACCACTTTTCATACGGGAATGTCGTTTTGGATACTGATGTTATTCCACAACTGAGTGCGAAATTATCTAGCGACATCGGGCTTGAATAATTTAAAAAGTCCCGGAATATGAGATTACCGTATTTTATTTCCATATACCCCGTTCCTCGTTTAACGCAATGCATTTTTTGGAAAAGCTTTTTGTCTTTCGAAAACAGGTCGATTAAAGGGGATAAAAGTACATTGAGATCGTAACGCTCACCATTCCAAGTATAAATACGGAGTGATAAAATGTCCTTGAGCATTTTTATTTTTTCTTGAATGTTGATTTTGTCCTTGGTGGATAACTTTTTGTAGTCCGACGAGGACGCAATTTCATAATAATGACTAAGACCTTCGGAAATTGACGATGGTAGATAATTGACCATGTTTGTTCGAATCTGAAGCAAAACTTCAATGAATTCGGCAACAAGTTTTTTGAGACTATCGGCTTCCATATTTTCACGAACTAAAAAATATTCGGACAGTTCTCCAAAACTGGTTTTTATTCCAATTGTCGCAAGCCGATGAATACTGATAATACCAGGTGACATATCTTCCGGGCTTATCATAAGCGACTCGACGTCGAAAACTGCAAATAACATGTTTTGATAAGTCGGTTCGGGTAAAATTCCTTCAGCATGTAATTCTTCACAAATTGTCAACTCGGGTCTTCCATACGCTATTTGCTTAAAGAAAGATTCATAAATTGAAACCCAAAAGTAAAATACGGAATCATTAATAAGTAAATCAAAATTTATAAGTGAACCCAAACTTGTATGACATAAGCGTAGTGTCTCGACAATAATCGGCGTGTCGTTTCAGTTTATTTATATTATTTGTCCCGAAAAAGCAATTAACTTTGTCGCAAGAATAAAAATTCAAACTACTGATATCGAGCACATACTGGACTCGACGTTCGAGAGAAATAGTCTGATGTATATCAAAGTTGGGAATTAATATAACGACTTTATTTGCCCACAAACAATCATAAACTTTGCGCGTTTTTTTTGTCCGACCGTCGGAAGTTGAGGTCCAAATCTGCACACCATATCCAAACATTTTATAAAATCGTCTGGCGTCCGCAATATGAAACATAGATTTCTCCCATTGATCGCGATATTTCTTTTGCATTTCCTCGAAACCATCCCCCAATAATTTTGGATGTTTTTCCGTCACCAAAGCTTGAATCAGGGTCATACTGCGGAACATCAACTTCGTGTCGCGATGATCGTAATTGTGCTTTATGGCAAAATTTTTAATATCGAGTATTACGCCAAGCTCCTTGAGATCCTTTGTTCCGAATTGATCAAAAGTTTGACTAAACAAATTGAGAGTAATCGTTTCTGGTAGGTAAGCATGCTCCTTTGTACTGTCCCAATTAATTCTCAAACGATCGTGACGATTTGTTTTTGTCCAAATAATAATACGAACATTAAAGTACTTTTCAATCTCGCTAATTGTATTAAGAGAAACGTCGCCAAATTGCGTTTTGTAGCTCTCAATATTTAAATTTTGTTTAATAACTCTTATTTTTCGTACCAACATCTTTTTTATTTCATCGCCTGTTTTTCCGAGAGATCTTTGCATTTGAATAGTTTCTCTGTAGCGCAGAAAAAACTCCGTACATTTAAAGAGATCATATTCAGTATCACCAGTGAAACGCGTTAACAGCATGGCGAGCCGTGATGTACCTCTTTGCGAAAAATTGATGTAATGTACTTTACCTTAGAAATATCTATATGTTTAAAAAAATACATTTAAGCTCTGTCATCGCAATGTTTGAAAGTGAAACTGAAGCGCAAAGAAATAAAATCATGGAGCTAGTTGAGGTAATATTTGTTTAAATATATCAAGTGATTTAAGGAGGTTCAGAAAGTTGATTTAATGAAACAAGAGAAAATTGCAATGCAAGTCAAAAGCAAACAGAAAGACGTCAAACTCGAATTATATAACGTGAGGCTTTTTCAGGCGAGAAAAAAAATCCAAGGTAATTTGGACGAATTAATTTAACAGTAATCAGTTTATTGTTTATTTTCTCAAATAGCACTGGAACGAAAAATAGAAGAACTATCAGACGATACAGATATCTCCAATATATCAGAGTAAAATTTTTCTGAATTATTCTACTGAAACATCCAGATTTTTGTCGATTACAAGTTTTTTTTCATAAACAGGCATCCACACCAATATCTGCTTGTTTACTTGCATTTGCGAAAACTTTATTTTTAATTGAAGCATCCCTTCCGTTATCATCAATTTTTCCAGATTCAAAACCAGGATGAAGGAACAGGCGCGAAAATCCTGATAAGAGGTCACGCCAGAAGACCAGGGATTGAAAAACCGGTTGGTTTGTTTCAAAAATGACTGGTAATATTCCACTGCATAGGGGCTTTTTCCGGCAAGAGGAAAGCCAAGAACTGATTCTCGATCTTAAATTAACCATTACTTTTTCGGAAAAAATAAAATATAACGTTACCGAGCATAATATCGAAATATTCAAGATCTGCTTGCACAAATTTTGTAAGTGACAACGTTTCGGACCCGCTCAAACGATTTAACGAGGAAAAACCGAAAATAATGTATTTTGGCAATTTCCCTTGAATTAAATTCAGTTCGTATTCGGACACACCGGAGTCAAGAACGGTTCTGCGAGCGACATAGTCCAGGAAGGGTATTTCGTAGTTGTATAGACGAATTTTTGACATTTTTTGTTCCATTTCGGTAGAGTACGAATAATAGGCGTGCAAAACGGGATTAATTATCGGAATCACATTATCCGCGTATGAGCGCGCGACGCTAACTTTTTTACTAGCATCAGCTTTTTCCACCAGTTCAACATTATCCGACATTTTCATGAGTGCGAAACTCGCGTTTGCCCTATGAAACCGGAAAACAACAGGTACATCCGCCGGAAGACAATCGGTTGTTTTAGCTAACCCGTGATTAATAGGAACCGTGAAACGGTACCTGTGAAACGTTTCAAGATAGGTTTTTCCGTCATGGTGAACTTCTTTACGAAAAGTCTCGGCATATTGTTCTCGTCTTAATTTAGATTTGCCCGTTATAAGCGAGGGACTATCAAAGTTAAGAACGTCAAAAAGCCCACTTGTATCCATAACGCTAGCCACATAAGAATCATCATACGTCACCTTAGTGAAAAAAAAATTCGACATCGCGTAATCCAGACCGGAACTTTTGTGGGTTATAGTTTCATGGGACACGTTTATTTCTAAATTTTCAAATAATTTAGAAACAACATCATTGTCCAGCCAATAATTATTCGGGACTTCAATTTGGAGAGAAAGTTGACATTCACTCAGCTTAAGAAATCGCTTATCACGGCCAAGACTAAATTCTAGCGTATCTTATCACGAGTTCTTTTTTTGTAGGGTATAAGTTTACGTTTCTGTAATCATAATTAGCGGTTAAGTAACTAGGTGATAATTGTAAACCCAGCGGCGCCCTATTGCACTCTCTGACACGTTTTAAAGTTAAAAAAACAAACTAACTTAACTCTCATGAAATTAATTTTAGATCTCGTGTTTTTGTTATTAAACAGCGGTACGAACTTGACAATTTTCGCCTCTTCAACGCCTTTATCATCAGAAAGAAAGTTGTTTGAAAAACTAAACATTTTTTTTCGATTTAAATGTATTTCCTGTAACTAAATTTGTTGTGTAATTAAACAGAATTATTCATATTGGAGAACTTGTGAAGTGAAAGTACATTGTTTACACAGCATTAGTCATAATTACTCATAATATTTTTGTAAAATTCGGGCACAGATGACGTCATTGGGGATCTTTTGAAGTTCGCAAGCTTCACGGATTTCATCCATAATCTCGTACTTAGTCATGAAACAAATTTCTTCATTCGGTCCAAAGCAATTTTTTTTTACTTTGTACAAACGCTCCTTTTCATTCGCAGCGATTATACGAACACCCATCAAGGCCTCAAATTCGAAACCGCCAGAAGTGATGTCGGACCACCTTTGAGCATTAGGTTCAGAACGTTCGGCCCAGGCCATGAAAAAATCACGAAGTAAGTTGGACAATTTGGTAATATGAATGAGATCTTTAAGGCGGAGGTGATAGAATATATCTTCAAGATTATTTTCAACCAAAAACCACCCATTTCCGTAACCTATAAAATTCCAGATTAGTTAAAGACAGGTTTTTTTTTACAGACGTCTCTAAAAAATTTTTTTTTCAAGTACGTACCGTGAAGCGTTAGCAAATTACCACCAATAGTGCTGACGTATACAGGCTGAAAAAATTGGTTATAACCCAGTTTGGGGGCCAAATCTCTTCCATCTAAATACACTTGCGGGGTTTCAGCCTGTATACAAATTTCACAATAATTTAATTCACGTCTTCTATCTTCCATATTTCGTTGTATAGATTTTTAATAATTAAGCAATTTAAACTTGGGTCAGACGTAAACAATCTACAAAAATCGTTTAACGTTTTCTGCGTATATGTTCGGTAGTACAAAAATGAAACAGCATATAGCGCGCACGCCTTTGATTGATCGCTTTGTAACTTTGGCGTCACCAAAAATTGCTTGTCGCCAATGTGTACCCGAATAAACCTTTTGAGTGTTTTATGCAAATTAGCACTGCCAATATACCCAGCACTATCCATAATCTCTACACTGGTTTTTCCCATGTAAACGGAAATCCAATGCTCATCTACCAAAATTACGAGTGAAACCGGGAGTGACAAAATTTTGACATATCGCAGCTGCGATAATTTGAAAATCCCGCCAAAATCTCGTAAATTTTGTACTAATTTTTCAACGTTTTCTGCGTCCATGTTTACGTTTTCGACGTCTTCGTTTTCGACGGCCTCCACGGCCACGGAGAGCTTTTGGGATAAACCGCGTTTTGCTTAATAAAAAAATAAATAGACTGCTTAAAAAAAACAACATCTTACCACAGTCCAAGACGCGTCATGTTAGTCTATAGCAAGAACGACGCTTATAAAAGAAACATTAGTCACATTTGTCCCACGAAAAGTAAACAAAACATTGCGTGGGCGCATTGAATCAATCTCCCAAAACTCTAGTACAGCAGCTGAGTAAATAATGTCCTTACTTCTGGATGGAAAGGAACACAATATTCCATCAGGATTAAACATGTCACGGTCAATAAGATTCGTGCTTACGGTCAGGGGCTCATTCGAATTTAATTTCGTTTTAAAATCAATAACTAATGTTGACAGCGCCACGCGACTATCTCTTTGTAGCTCCAAATTTGGGATATTCCACACAATTCCTTTACTCGTCTGAGTACAATTAACCATTTGATTGGTCAATTGGAGAAATTTCATGTCGAACGACAAGATTTAATTCTTGCTTGTAATATTTTCGATCGAGGGTCTCACCGCCAATTGTCTCTAGTTCATAAAAACACACTGTTCCGTCGTTTCGTACTCTTTTTATACGGTATAACTCTTCTGTCCAAGAAATTTTATAACCCTTGTCAAATATATTTTTTTTAAGTGGTATGCGGACAAGGTCACCAACGCTGTATTTACACTCGATAGGTGGCGTGTCTTTCCCATACAATTTTTGAAAAATCTTTTCTCGATTTTCAAAGCTCACGTTGTTTGGCGCTGTACCGATTGATCTATTCACGGTATTATTAATAGCTTCTGAAATTTTCTGTAGTACATCTAGCCATTTTACAGTATTTCTTTCAGTGAAATACCGTTCAAGACGTGTTTTCAGCGTACGTATAAATCGCTCAACCATTGAGGCTTTTTTTTGACCGCCTAATTTGAAAATTACCAATCCGTACTTTTCCACCAGCACATCGAAAATAGCAGGATGCGTCACGGCAAATTCATTACCGCGGTCAGACGCGAATTGCGTAGGCTTGAATGGCATACTTGATATGATGTCATCTAAGTTTCGCGCTGCCTCTTCCGCAGTTGTTGTTTTCATCGGTCTAACCCAGTTTTTTCGGGAAAAGCAGTCAATTACTGCCAAAATATACTTGTAACCACGATTTTGACTGGCATAATTTTTATAAAATATTGTATCCGCCTGAATAGCTGTATATGGACCCCCAACAAATACTCGCCGCCTTTTGAAAATATGCCTCTGTTGCCTATGCCGACTTAGTGATTCTTTTTCTAGTAAAAACTTTTTTAAGTCCCCACTATACGCTGTTGGAAAATTCGGGTTTGTATAAAGCTGATTAAGCATTTCTGTCGAGTTTTTCAAGGGCGTCTGATTCGCCGGACTCGCTGGTGGACTCTGAGGTTGTACTGGAGTCGCCACCGCTTCCTTTTTCTGACCGGTCTGAATCCGAGTCGCTCTCGTCGGTTTTTTTCTCTCCACTGGCGCAGATTTTTTCAATTTTTCGTCTTTTTTCTTCCGCGTTCGTTTTTTCAGGCTTTCGCCGTTTAGATCGTATGTGTAGTCCCTTCGTCTCGTTGATTTTGTCGATATTACCGGTCGATCGCTCATTATCAAATTTAGATTTCACTTTACCGGTAAAAGTTTTCTTATCTCGTTTTATTTTTCCTGATAATAAATCTTTCACAACGGAATAGTCAACAAGCGCTTTCAGACCCATTATAAAATCAAGTTCGTGTTAAATATTTATCTAACACACGTCTGATGCAATTATTTACTGAACCAAAAAAAATTTTTATAAGCGCTCATGTTCTTATTTGTTTAATAGTTAAACAAATACCGGCTCAAGTCCAAAAAAAAATTTATTCACACTCATAATCATGGAAATTGCCGCTCAACTAAACAGCTTTTCTTTTTACACGCAGTCAAAGTATATCTACTGCACGGTTGAAATTTTAGAGAGACGCATTGTAAACCAAACGCACCCGAATATTCACCATTTTTTAACCACTGAGCGCGGTCAAAAGATAAATTTGAAACTTGGGAAAGAATTTGACAACAACGATATTTTTCAGACGTTATTAAACCGCGTTTTGAAGTTTAATATAATTGGGATCGACCAGCCAAAAGACCCAAAACAAAGCCTGAAATTTTTATTTGACAAAGTTGAAACATGCGGCATATTAGCGGCGAATTGATAAAATCAAGCAAGTTTCATCACCCGGCGAGCATAATTTTGTCGGGTAGCTCAGGGTACGTTATTTACCAAATTTTTAAAGTAATCATCATCCGTCTTTCAAAATCACTATTTTAAAATAAAAGTATAGGGTCGGAAAAACAACATTTGCTTTGGAGCTGATTAAAAACCAGCACTTTTCAAAAACGATCAAAAATGTATACTACTTCGGATGTGCAGGAGGCTCGATTGAAAAAATGAACTGGCATATTCTTTTACCGGATGTTGCAGTAAATTACCACGGTTTGAGAAAAAAAAATTTTCATAAAAAGGGTCACCCGAATAAAAGAGAAGAAAAAAGTATCTTATTCAGATGATCCATTAAATCAACCCTTTATAAATTAAAATAATCACGCGTTATTTTAAGATGGCCTACCCTCAACAAAATTTTTTTCGGCAATAGAAAAAAATTCACTGGTCGTAATTGACGACCAGTTTGAAGAAGCAATCAGCTGCCCTCAAATATCACGTGCATTTAAAGTTGACCGGCGGCATAAAAAATTTTCAATTGTGCTAATCACCCAATCGCTGTATGAAAAGGGAAAAAACGCCAAATCCATAAGAAACAATACTGAAATTTTTGTGCTGTTTCGAAACTTTGGGTAAGAAAAAAAAATTCTGAAAGATAAGTCAATAAAAAAAAAATTCGTAGTGACGCCAAAACAAATTCCCGCTTAACCAGTCAAATTGACCTAAAAGACCGGTATCTTCGATGTTTAAAAGACGTTTCAACATTTCCGCACGGATATTGGTAATGCCAAAAAATCATTTCACGCGCAACTAACAAAATTAATTAAGTGTGTTGAACAATTCGCCGTTTATAGAAAACGAAGCTCTCCGTGTGCAATTTAACATATTTGGCGAATATCCGGAAATTGGCAAATACCCGATATTTTATACAGAAGAATGAAAACCTGATTAAAATTTCTTATTATATTTTATTTGAAGCATATTTATCCAATAAAATAAAGAACTAAATGAGAATGAACTTGCCCACAATGACCAAGTATGTACTAATTAGAGGCAGTAGAGTACAAATATGATTATCCAAATAGGATAACGCGCAAAAAACAGCAAAAAATGTTTATATAGACTCCAGGGCTATGAATAAAAAAACTTTTGGGTCAAATTGTAGAGCTTGAAAATTAAGTAAAAAAAATGGAAAATTATTTCCCGAAAACAGGGGCCCATATTATGATTTTTACGCGACAATTGACACGTTATCCTTTTTCAGCAGCTAGCAAAAAATTGTTACAGTTCTCGATCAGAGAGCGCGCTTTAATACGTTTTCGTAATTTTGTAACGCTTGGGGAGCAGGGACTGTAAATAGAAAATGTAAATTACACGTGGAATTATTAATGCATCAGGAATAATTGAAGAAAGCCGCAACAAAATACGTTTTTGGAACCCAGGGAACTTGTTTCTAAACTTATCGCCTGTAGATGATTTCTACAATACTGGCTCGAATGACTTGTTTAAAAAACGTTCCGCATCCTTAAAACGAAAAATCATGAACGGCTTTTAATTGTCGAGAGACGTGAGAAAAAAAATGAATTGTAGGCAAACAAAACCTGAAAAAATGTTTTTGGAAACAGCGGAATAACTTTCGTTAATTTTAGTTTTTGATTGAAAACAAACGGAACGCGATCCGTCTAACAAAAAATTGCGAAAAACGTGTTCCGCATCCGTAAAACAAATTTTCGAGGACTTATTCTAGGACAAGTGTATCATCAGTATCGTCGATAGGTACATGAATCATTTCACGGTAGTTGGGTCGCGTTTCCCGATTTCGAAGTTGCCGGTCGGTTACCACAGGAATATCGGCAACAACCGTATCGTCCGAGAACGCCGACTCGCTCGGAGTAAAATCGGGATCACTCGTACTCGGTGTATCGATGTGAAACGCAATCGGAGAATCAGGCCGACCAAGCACATTCCCTATGAAAAATAATTATTTATTGTTTTATTATTTATTATCAGCTATTTTGCAAATACGGATTTTTTTTTTTGATAAAACGAACTATCGCGCCCCGCTTTGTGAGACAGCTTCATCACTTTTTTACGTTTTTTTGTAATTCACGTTCACGCAAAACACGTTGTCTGGAACCACCCCAATTTACCAAAAAAATTGAAAACCTTCAACTATATATAATATATATTACCTTGAGCGTCATTTGGGGTGCTGGTTGTTAACGGCAGAGTAGGCGCACCATGTGGCAGGGTCAATTCTGAAATTTTATAAGTTATATTTTTTACTTTTCGAATATTTATAAAAAAAAAACAGCCGACAACTGTTATGAGACGAAAACAAAAATTATAGTCGAAATCAAAAGAAAAAAAACAGGTACCAGCGTAAACATAAAATTTACGGTACTAAATTTACGTTTACAGTCATTGGTCTAAAAACCCGAATCATTTTGAGATAAGCACTATTTTTTTGTATATTTTCTTACCCATATCGACTGATCGATTGATGGTAACATCTTCTGGAGTTACATACCAGCCAAGGCTTCGAAGGAACTCTTCCGTGTGGTCCATTAACCGCTCCATTCGGGCAATTTCGGCGTTAAGATCTAATATAAAAAGGCTATTTTACATGTGACTGATTAACGAAGTTCACTAGCCCCTATAAGCGAGGTTACGCTATCATGAGACTAGTTAGTAGAGTCGCTACTGTAGACCTTTTTGCTTTATTATAAATAAAAACTTACTCAAAGCCTTAATCTTTTCGGAGATCACTGGATCGTTTTGTGGAATGTTCTGCTCGCGGGTAACACCGGTCATGATGGGCGGAGCACTCTGAGTACGACGCTTTTTGGCCATTTGCTGCTGTATCCATTCACGGACTGGAAGTTCTTTAGTCGGCTCACTTCGAACTCGTCTCGGCTGAGTAAGTGACAGATAAAGACCGGGAAACGGATCACTGATCAGTCGGTAGCGGCGTCTTGGTGTAGTTCGGGGGTGAACATCGGGGTGCGGTCGCGAAGGCTTTTTCGGCTGAATCGGCGTGCTTAAATCAACGAGATCAGAGGTCTCAGGCTGAGTCAATTTTGGCGGAGTCGATTTTGCCGTCTTTTTACGTCTTGAGTACGGCGTAAGAGGTCGACCAGTTTCGCTGATAAACGAAGTTTCCGTTTCGTCAACCCTGACGATGGTTTCTTCCAACGGAATATTTCTTACCCTGGTCATTCTTAAATTCGGCACAGAAACTCTTTCGCAAATCTAATTAAGGTTTGAATTCGGAATTTTTTAACCAAACAATTTTCTGAATTACCCAAAAATAACAAATATTTTATTTTCGGACCAATTTCAGCTCTTTTTATATTTTCTGACAATATTTTTACCTCAAAATCATATAATAACTCTGGTCGACCACCCTCAAAAAATTAAATAAATGAGCTTTACCTCAAGAAAAGAAAATTATTCAAACCCTAGACCTGACAGCGTCCACTTTTGAATAGTAAGACAACAGCAACAATTGTCAGACTTATCGAAAACGTAATAACAACAGAAACCACAATGTGCACTTTGGCGTTATTGACCGGCTGAGATTCGTCTTGAGCAGTTGTCTGTAGAAAAGGTATAATTCAGCTTATAGAAAATGAAAAATAAAAAATGAATTTTTTTTCGCGCTTCATAAAAAATATACCGCTAGTTTTTAACTTATAATTTGTAAAGCGAAATAGTAGTTAAAAGCGCTTATAAAATACTCTGGAAATTAGGAAGCAACGTAAAAAATCCCTTTTTTTTATAAAATATTTTATGAGAAATATACCGTTTTCTGAAATGATTTTTGCTCGGCCGTTGTCCGCGCCCGTTCGGTAGTTTGCGAAGAAAAATCACTGTCCCAGCTACTCCAAATACCTGGTTCATAATAAGCAAATGTCGTCGAAATCGCCGTATTCGTTTCAGTTGAGTTTATCAAAGGCGTACTTACTGTGTCAAAAACTGCTGTCGTAATGTCAGTGGGCTCCGGGAGGATATCGTAGCTGTAGTCCCATGCAATATTCCAGTCAACATAGTTGGACTGGCCCCCAATATTCGGGACTAGCAAACAGAGAAACATCAAAAATTCCCCCATTGCACTAATTAAATATTTGTTATAAAACACTTTATATCGTTAGTTCTTCCTAAACAATTAGTGTAACTAATAAATACTTACCGAGATTTTTTTTCTCAGTTTTTTTTTCTCGATTAATCACTCCCGGGCGTAAATTGACTCCGACTGTATATTGACGTCCTGTCACGAAAATCAAATATTGCGACTAATTCCAGAAACGCGAAAAATATAGAGTTTGGGGGGCAAAAACACGAGGGGCGCTCGCGTACGAAACGAGCGTAGCTCGCTAGGTTTATAAAATTCGACTGCGGGGAGGATTAACGCCAATTTTTTTCTTGAATCATCGAGAGATAACGTGAGTTATACCGTTTCGCGCGTAAAATAACGGAAAAAATATGCTTATTTCAGAGCATTTAATTGCTGAACCTGCTAAGTGCACCCTAGAGTTAAATAAGCGTTATAATGTTGCAGGTCTTATTAATACACAGCCAATAGTTCGAACATTTTCAAACACTGGAAAAGTAGTTCAACGTATCGGGGTTGTTACACCCCTTTACAGCCAGTGCATTTTGGAAATCTGGAACAGTAATGCACTGATGGAGCCCGTTTTTACCTCAAACTGGGAAAATCTCCAATTTTTATTTGCCAGAAATTGCACTTTTCACGGTATAACCGTAATTGGAAGCCGGAATGTTTTCGTTTTTCGACTTCCGCAACGCGGTATTGAAGCAAAAGTTAGATTTATCTGGCTCTCTCACCCTGAAAAACGTTTTTGGAAAAATCCGGTGTTAACTGTGGTCGACGATCCTGTTTTAGCCCATGAAAAGAAAGCTTTTGACTGGCCCCAAAACGTAGCGGGTATTGAATCACCTCAAGGTTATTTGCATATGTCAGATGGATCAAAATTTGGAAGCTTTTGGGGCGAAGAAAGTAAGCAAATTCACACGAGGACAACTTTTGGACCGTATACGTGGTTTGACTTCGAGGGATTCCAGGAACGGTACCGACGTTCTGTCGAAAAAGAACTGAACCCGCTCACCAAAAAAATGGCTTCTCAAAAGTTTTTATTTAACAGGTGTGTACAAATTTTACGATAACAAATTATTTTTAGAAATTCGTGAAAAATCCTTTTTTTCCACACGTCAAATTTATTTTTTAAGCACCTTGGTTAATTACGGACATCGCCATTTGAAGATGGTTCAAAACAAATGTGACGAAACCAAGCTCGAAAACGAACCAAATTCCAAATTTGCGCCTATGACACCGGCTGAACTTGACGCTTTTTTGGAGGTTACATTTTCAGATGATGAAAATCAACCGCCGGTCTTAAAAGAAAACAATTCGAGCCCGAAAGCTAAGCAACCTCTGAGTAAAGAGATCTTAAAGATTTTGGAATATGGAAGAAACGGAAAGGAATTTTCTCGTCGACCACGACCACGTCCAGTTTCAATTCAAAATTTAACTCCCAGCACGTCGGCTTCTACAACAACGGTGATTGATCTGACAGATTCCCCTAACTCAAGTTCGGAAATATGCGAACAGCCTGGTTACAACACGACAGCGGCTAGTTCCAAGCCAAGGATTGTTAAGAAAAATAAAAAAAGTTTAACGCCAAAATTGACCGACGACGAAAATGATGACACCATATCTGAGTCACTAATGACGGGTAAAACAGGATTTTTGTTAGAATCCGATAGATCATCGGAGGAATCCTCGTCAAGTTTAGAAGGTTTTATATGCTCAAGTGATTCAGAATTGCCAGACTCTCATCAAAATTTTCTACAAGCGCACCGCGAAAAGGAAGACAGACAATTTCTTAAAAGGTACTATTTTTAAGATTTTCCCAACTTGACTTATAAAAATATTAATGACCTTTTAGACGACCGGCGATTTATTCAGACATTTTTAATTCAACTAAAATTTTTTTTTAGAGTTAGCCGCTTTGGACCAAAACGAATTGGAGAAATTGCTAAACGCGAAGCAAAGCGGCAAAATAAAAACAAAAAACGCAAAATGCGGCGCGTGATTGTTGAGACAGAATCCAGCGACGAGTAAAGTTTTCAGCACAATTATCTTTTATTGAATTACAGTGAAATAATTTTGCTAATTAAGAGCTCATTATTTTTAATTTTTAATTTTTGACTCATTTTGATTGGATTTAACTAAGCTATTTTGACACTTACACCGGTTAAAAAATAAGTCAGGAAAAAAAATTTTTTTTCAAACTTATTTTTCAACTTATAAGGTCACATATATTTTTTTTCTTCAAAATTAATGGCTTCTAAATTTCTTCTAATTGCTTTCTAATAGAGAAAAATGATTTGTTAAACAGCGGCGGAATGTGACGTAGCCAAAACGGCATAACGGGAAGGTTTTTGGCAAAAATTGCCGCTTCATCATTACGCATTTGTAGCGAACTAAGACTAAATTCAAAAACGCCATACATTGGCAAATTAGAATTAAAGAAATTGTCTACAGGATTTGCACTTGAAATGAAATACTGCAACTTAATTAACCCATTATGCGCATTTGTTTTTTGGAAAGGGCCACTGTAATTTATCAAAAATTTTTCGCAAAACTTTTCTAACAGCTTTACATTTATTTGTCCCATTTCTACTACAGTTGGTACAACTGAGCTATTTTTAGCCAAAACTGCTTCAACGGGCGCCATCAATATATCAAAATAGAGACAATTCACATAGTTTCGATCGGACAAAAATGTTTCTTCTCTTTTTTTAGTATAATACTGCGACTCTTTCCAAAGAACGAAAATATCACTCAATTCCACTGATCGCATCTGCACTGATTCATACACAATTTTCAAAAACTGTTTTAATTTACCGTATTGATTTGAATTAAAAGAATAACCAGAAAAAAAATCCTCAAGTGTTTCAATAAGTTTGTTGTGTATAAAAGGTTCAAGAAAAATTAAGCCCTTTGCGCTCATAATAAGGTCAGATAGTGTAAGCAGCGAATTATATGAAGTTTGCCCTTTCTCATTTTTTCTTTTAATTCGACAATGAATTTGGTCCAATTTTCGAAACATCATGTCAACGGACGCGTGATTTTCTTCGCGTAAGTTCACAGCATATGGCATTCCTCTTTTTTCGTCTGAACGAAGGAGCTCGAAGGCCATACTAAAACGCTTTTTAGCATCAGCTGTCCATTTTAGCATTTGTGACCGATTCTCATAAAAGTCAAGTTTAGCTAATTCTTCGGTAGTTTTTATCCTGTACTCATCAAGCCCTCCTCTTTCACTAACATCACCGTAACCTCCGAGAAGTTCATGAGAAGCTTCTGAGGGTAATTTAGCGGAGCTGTATGTGCATAAAGAATCCTCATCAATCTGACGGCCATCTGAGTAAAAAGAATCCTCGTACGTTTTTTCACAATCGGCCATAGTCTCTAGCTTAGGTACTATTTTATCAATTAACGACATCAAAGAAAAATTCGTGTACGAAAAATATGTTGGACGAGCAAATCTTTTTTGATACAATCTAAGCTAAGTAAACATAAATATGATCGCCCTATTTACGCAAGATCAAAAATAACATTGAACGATTATGTAATATCGGCTATGTAAATATTAAGGAATCCCTGTTTTTTTTGTTTTCTTTTTTGTTGCAAAATACAGCGGCCAAACAACCCCATCTAGTTTTCAAAGGCGGATTTTTTTGCATAAAAGCTGACTAAAAATTTTAAAATCACAAGTTATCTGTAAGTTATCATAAGTTATCTTATTTTTGAACCGATAATTTGAGAATTAGTGATGAGCGACTTTTTTGAACAGGCGGGTGAACTTAACATGAGTAACTTTTTATGGCCAGCTCGAGGCGGAAAATATCAGACAAAAAATCAAAGGTGTGATAAAAAAAAGGAATACTTTCGACTATCCGGATTTTTTTTTGATTTTACTCAAATATGTTCACCTGAAAAGATTCCGACGGTGGCGTTAAGAAAAATTTATAAATTTTGCGACACGGCTTCAAAACGTGAATTGTCACAACACCTGCTCAATGAAGGTTTACCGCACGTGATCGAAAATTCGGGAATTCATACCCATAAAGAAAGAGTTTGGTGTTTCGTCTGTCAATTACACCTGTACTACAGCTCGTTTGCCGAATTGGACCGAGCAGGAGACGACACTTTCGGTCTGGGTCATCATTTTCTCTATAAAGACGTAACTCGGGACACTCACAGACAAAATGACCCCCCAGGCAAAATCACCAAAATTTTTAATCTCCGCAAAAATACCCCAGAAGACTGCGCCGAAGCGGACAACATCATCAAATATTTTGAAGATCAAATGGGACGCGTTTATAACACCCTTGACGTCGAAGAGCTTCGTAACCACATTCTGATGGAGCATCCCGAAAACGAACTCCTTCCAAAAGATTTTTACGATGAACTACATAGCCACCGCCGTGACGCCATAAGATCAGCTACAGCTGGCAGGCTGTCGATTACCACTATGACAGCTCAACAGAGCTATATGCTGGCGCAGTATTTACCGCATTATTTGGACATATATATGGACAGAGTTGCACACCCACAGCACATCGTTTGGTTAAAAAAAAAACAAGAAAAAAAAGAAAAAAAATGTGCAACTCTTTTGGCTGAAACAACGGAATTCAAGGCCAACATCAAAAAATTTGTCCAGAAATTCTTGACGACGTTGGAAAACCACGCATCAATCGGAGCCTCTTGGCCCGCAATTCACCTTATTTTTGGGGATGACACAACACCTGAATTGTGGCTAGCCAATAAACAAATGCAACAATTTGACGCGTTCCACACTATGCTGAATTCCAAGTTTTTCACCCCTGGAAAGTCCCGACCAACACGAACAATTGGTAAGTTGCGATATTGTTTTTTTTGTTATAATATGATATTTTAACACTTATTAATTAACCCGAAATAATCTTGAAAACTAATTTTCAAGAAGTCCAAAATTCCACGTTTTTTAGGAAAAAAATTTTTTGACCCTATTTAATTAACCCGTTTTAAGCTACCGCGATGGGAGATCAAAGACAAGCTGGTAACACGATCCCCAACGTGATGACCAATCAGATCAATCACAGCCGGTATCACGGATCACTTCGACGTCCGAACTTCGCCAGAGCTCTCGATTACAAAAAACGCCGAGACGATTTGAACGACGGTTATGCTTTTATCGTAAATACAGGCTTCCTATTCAGACGTCCTACTCAGTAACTCATACCCCTGCTCTGCCATTTCGAATGACAACCCTTATGCCCCAACTTGGACGCTTTGGCGATTAGCGCGAGATTATCTCCCGAAAAGCGCCCGAGTTGGGGCATTACGGCTGTAATTTCGCTTGCATATTTTTAAAATCACAAAACGCTCATGCCAATTCCTGCAAAAATATTATCAGGAAAAGTTTACTGCTTTCTCATTTTTTATTTCATAACATAATTTTCTGACATTTCTTTAATTTGACAGATTTTCAACATCGTTTTACCAATAAATTCATCATCATAAAATTTTTTTTGTTTTTACATTTCACATTTTTTTCTGAACATCCCGTCGGTTGAAAATGACTTTTGGTTTAATAACAAATCTGATACATTTTTAAAAACATTTTTAATTCATAGTTCGATCATCATTTTTTAACTAAGGCCCTAAAGAATTTATTTTTCTTATATAAGAAAAGTTTTACGACATGAAATAATATTTAACTGCCTATAAAAATATCCGCACAAAAATAAAAAAGCTTGGGATTTATGACCGTAGTTATTTACCGACGAGCGACGAAAAAAACGTAAGATCAATAAATGATTTAGAAATCGAAAGACATTTTACAGTATTTTTTTCTTGAAAAAGCCAAGAGTTAAACATATGTCTCTTGTACACCTGTAGTATTTTTTGATTTTGTAGATTTTGACGGCTTCGTAGTTTTCACTTCTTTTTCCGAAAGGTTCTGAATTATCATCATTTGAACCGCGTTTGTATCACGCAGATCTCGGATTATCTCTTCCTTTCGGGAAAGCTGTTGTAAGTTGCCCATGAGTGCCCCAAAAATCCAGGGCCAGGTAAGTAGACCGAAAACACAATATAACTCACAAATATAACTGTCCATATTTCGTGGGATTTTTTTTTACTTGATTATGTATTTTATGTATGCATATATGGTAAATAAATATTGAATTACAAATGACACTAGTTAGGGGTATTGAAATAACAAACCATGACCTTGCTATTTCACTAAAATAAGTCAAGAAAGTTTTAGACTTTCTTGACATATTTGCTTATAACTGACCGTTTTTTAAATAATTTTCATGTTTGTAAAATAGTCAAAATTTTGACATCCCGCCCTACAATAAATAAATAAAGTAAATAACTTTGACTCGCGAAATTTTCATCGAGTTTGATCAAGAGTAAGCGAGATTAGTTAACCATTAACTAATTTCAATTATAGCTCAAGAAAAATGTCAAGTTATAATAAGTTATTTTAGTAGATGTTTATTCTCATAGTACGTGTTTTCAGAGTACATGTTTTTTTCGGTACATGTTTCTCCCAATAGTACGTTTTTCTCCATTTTTTGGCGAAAAACGTACATTCTTCTAGAAAAATTTCTCCCAATTGCACGTTTTTCTCCATTTTCGGCGAAAAACGTACATTTTTTGCAAAAATATATGGTCCATGTTAATTTTTATAGTACGTGTTTTCAGAGTATACGTCTTTTTTAGGTATATGTTTCCCCAAATATTACGTTTTTCTCCATTTTTGGCGAAAAACGTACATTTTTTTCAAAAAATATACGGTACATAAGAGATAATACCATAGAAAACCTTTAGCCAAAATACCATATTACCCCAATTTAGATTTTTTCGCGCATTTTTTTGGCCTTTTAACCTCATTTTTTTCATTATACTGCCTTTTTCCTTCAAAAATACTGATATTTTTTCTGACTTTTTCTAACACATACTGTATTTTCTCATGTGTACTAGAAAAAAATACATGATATAAAAAATAACATCATCATTATTTGCAGAAAAACGTTCAATATTTGCATATGTCAAGCGCATCACACATTTTATTTATGTACATGTTTTTTTCGCAGGCATGTTTGCACAAGTGCATAAAAATTCTCACGCAATTATGGCCGGCGGCTTGATCAAACAAAAAATATTTTTTTGTTTACTTAATAATTATTGAAAAAATTTTTGTTTACTTACCACGCGGTTAGAAATTTCGAACCGGTTGGTTACTTTTTTTGACCGCCTGGTTACTTTTTGGCTTATGTCAACAAACCGTGGTAAAGTGTATATTTTTTGTCAATTTCCGGGCCGTATACACTCTACTCATACTGGTGTTTAAATTTTTCTCTATTACAGGCTAAAACAAGTTTTCCCGTACCGTCAATATTCACAAAAATCGCACGTATTTATTATTATTTTCAGTCTTCTTGAGTTCAGCCCGAATTACTCCGAGATTATTTGGGTTCAAAATTTGTTCGTAAATCAACTCTGATACAACTTGTATATTATATAT
>SCLG01000011.1:918447-957350 GCA_004367875.1 Oikopleura albicans | reverse complement strand
ATCATAAGATCTTAAAAATATCGGGAAAAAGAAAACTCTTTTTTTTAATTTCATCAAAAAGACATGATTTTATTTAAAAAAAATCAAAAAAAAAGTAATGATTTCTTCCAAAAATGTGAAGATAGATAAGTCCCGGAAAAAGACATGAGCTTGTCCATAAGCGCATTAGACCTTTGTCCAAAAACACCAAAGCACCGTATACTGGAGAAAATCCCAGAGCCTTACAAGTTGTAAGTTAGAACCACCACACTGATTTTGTTTTCGAAAACATGAATAGTCCAGCTAAACCTTTTCGACGTCATTTGTGACGCGCTGCGTTGTATTCGTCGCCGATCTTGAATTTCGTGACAATTGATAGGTCCAGGCTTTAACCGCATCGTAGTTTAGCGACAGACCATTGGTCACAGCCTTAAAGATTCGGTTAACCACGGTTCGAGTCCAAAAAACTAATTTAAAAAACGTACCGTTGATTGGTAAATTGTGCTCAAGATTGCTTCACCAATAAGAGTGACCGAATTTTTGAAATCCCGTTCATAAACTTGACCATAGACGTCAGACATCGAGTTTCTGGAGGCCATGTAGCTTGTGGGAAATGATGAAACGGTCATGGCAGGCACCTGAATTAAAACTACGAGTAGACAACAACAAAAATGACGAGTTGGCTGTAAGGCACAGACTGAAAATAGAGCCATTTTGGCTCAGAAAAGATTTGATCGGAAAGTATCTATTTCTCTGAAATTACCGTAAAAATAAATTTAAAAAAGTTCTGCATGTCACTAAATTTTTTGGGGGCAAAAAAAAATAATTAATCATATATCGTATATCTCCCACAAAGCCCTTTCAAAGCTCAAAAAATAAAAATAAAAGTGTGAAAATGTTACGATATGGCTTCAACAACTGCATTCCCTGAGGGAATTTCCCTCTTACATCGCGCCGAAAAAAAAATTTCAGGGACATTTAATAGAAAACCTTTTTGAGCGAAAATCGTTCATGCTGCCAATAACGGCGCTCATCGGCAATATTGATTTTTGAATGAACCAATTGAACATCTACGCCGTTATCGCGACCGACGACTTGAAGGGAATCGAGAAAACGGCGAGCAGTGCTACCCTCCTTAGGCGGTTTTGAAACGTGCACGTACATTTTGCCTTAATTCTTTTTTTATAAGCCGTGAATAAATACCATGATTGGCAAAAATAAACTTAAAGGATGCCAGACACTTACCATCGGTTCTGGCGGCTAATCCGTCAAGGCATACGGCCAATTCGATTTTTCGCAATATCTAAATAATATTATTGTATTTTTTAAAAATAGTTTTTTTTTCTGGAAATGGAAACACCAAAATTGTGTAACAAGCTAGTTTTAAATGTGTTGTAGGCGTGTAAAGTTTTTAATTCTAAATTTTAGAACTCGTAATTTTAACAAAACAAAAATTTGACATGCAAATTTTAACACGGTATCTTTTAAAGCCCATTTACAAAGTATGTTTACAAAATTGGCCCTCAACTAAAAATAATTGTGGGACATCTGTACAAAACTCCCAACTGAAAATACTCCCACCTGGTGTTATACCTGTGCCTAGGGTGCCAAAGGAGAAACGGAATTTAATTCGTTACGCAATTTTTATGTCATTTCGAAAAAAATTTCAAATTTGTTTTCAAAAAAAAAATAATAAAAGTTCCACAAAATGCATTTCCGATAATTAATATCATTATTGGTATTCCTAAACCCTAAGACAGTGGGCACTCTACTGTGAACTTACTTCGGTATTTTCACCGTGGTATTTGTCGAAACCATCGAGCCAATCTTTGGTCGACATAAAGTTAAATCCATCAGCGGGCATTAGTGCAAACATTATCGCCACTTTTGGGCGCGTTGAATCATCAGCATAAATAATTGATAACATGCGGGCGATTTCAAGTAACACGGCAGTACCACTTCCAGCTAAAAATTCGGTAGGTCAAGGGGACAATTGCTATTTATATTTACAAACAATTGTCCATTTATTTGGCACTTAAGACTAAACCTGAAAACTGATGCCGTTTATCTAGGTACTGCACGTTAAGTTAAGATTTAAAGGTTATGCTCCTTTCTCACACTAACGGTCGATTTAACGTGCTAATTTCGGTCAATAAATTTTTTATGTAAAAATGGCTGTAACCAATCGATCATTTATTTAGCATTTAAGACCAAATAAATACATATCCTGTAGGATTATAATAAAAAAAACGTAGAAAGAGATAATTTTAAAGACTTTTTCTCAAAAAAGACTATAAGACCTTATTGCATAAAATTTATGCCATAAATACGATAAGACCTTAACGGCCAAATCTCTGACCTTATAACTGGCCAACTCTCTGACCTAATAACCAACCTCCATGTAACATGTTAGAAAGAAAACATTTTGACGAAAAAACGGACTTGATCTTAATGCAAAAAAAAAAAAGACTTGGCCTTATAAAGGTCACAACTTCAAACCTTATAATTTATAACCATACCCCTTATATTAATTATAATTTAAAATTCAATTTTTAATGATGCTGAGTTCCCGCAGTTTTCGGACAATTATCTCCCGTGACAACATTGGGAACTTTTTTTTTTAATTTTTATTAGGAAACCTGAATTGGCCCCTTTTGCTAAAGCAAATGAGGAAGCAAAGGCATCCATTCGTGAGGTAATAAGGATTATTTTGTTATCGGTTCCAGAGCCGTCCAATGTTGACTCGAGAACATTCATTTGCTTTTTCAGCGGTTCGGGTTGCTTTCCCGTTATCGAAAACTGGTGCAAAACCGTGCTACCAGCATTAAAAATCGCCGCCGAGCCCAAAAACTCCGAAGAATTTTCGATTCCGTCATAAATTTGGCTCATTGCGTCATCCTCAAACGTGAAATAAATCGGAATTTCACTTTTTGGCGCTTCCAACAGCACCTTTTCGGCGTCGTAAATTTTTTGAAGACGCTCTTCGGTAATGTTTTGGAAGTCTTCTTTCTTTATGAATTCCGGTAAGAGGACTAAAATCGAACCAGGACTTTTGCCCATGATAGATTTGTAAAGGCTAGGTGTGGGGTAAAAACAATAGAGAATAATTTCTTTTAATTCATATTTTAATAATTTTAGGTCAAAAAATGTGTTAGATAAAAAAAAAACTCCATTTCTTTCACAAAAAACTAACCCATTTATATGTCTGAAAAACTAAGGTCGAGCAACCAAGTAGGTCGACTGGATAATTCAAAGAACACAGACGGTTTATGAAATATGATTTTTTTAGGAAAAAAATATGACCAGCGGGAAAGGGGGGAAGGCTGACCTTATAATCAACCCCCTGTACATAAACCGGTGATTTACACCTATAATATTCTTACAACCGGTCTAGAACTTCTTAAGATTAAACTCTCGCCCATATACTCTGTGGGGACGCTCAGACTGTGAGGGTGATGTCAGAATAGCGTTACAAATCATAGGAAAATTGCTCAGAGACTCACAGTCTGGGAGTCCCCATATGGTATATGGCGTTGTTCAGAAAAAGATCAAATTTCTACTATGTCTTGTCCATGAGGAGTTATAAACGTAAATATAATAGCTTCCAATCAGTAGTAGTGAAACAAAAAAAATTTAAGCAGTTCGTACCCTAGCTAGGTGTCAGGTCTTCAATACGGATGAGAACATTTTTGCGACCGAGTTGTTGTGCGCCAGAAGTTCGACCTTCAAAGGAAACGAGCGAGGACCGGGAGCCGTAAGGATGCTTCTCAATATCATATTGATGCATTCGATAAACCGAAAAGTCGTAGGCGGCCTCAGTTGTCGGTGCAATGGCCAATAATACGAGTGGAACGACAGCCATGGAAAACTTNACCTCTGGTAGGTGAACTCGGGTCAGAAACTCGTGCAAGATTTAAAAAATCCTCCATTTTTTCACAAAAAATAAGCCATAATTTAGGTGTTATTTTCGATGAAAAATTTTGCAAGAACAATATCAATTTAAGAAAAAATTAAGCTCGGGTACCCAAGAAGGCCGACTGGATTATTAAAATAACACGGTTTTTTTTTCACTATTGCTCCCGATACTTTAACCGGTGATTTCAACCCATAACATTTTTGGACCGGACATGTCTGGTCCGGGAGGAGTTAGAAAAATATTGGCAGCAGTAGTGAAAAAAAAAACCGTCACGTAAAAAAAGTAAATATTAAGCAGTTCGTACCCTAGCTAGGTGTCAGGTCTTCAATACGGACAAGAACATTTTTGCGACCGAGTTGTTGTGCGCCAGAAGTTCGACCTTCAAAGGAAACGAGCGAGGACCGGGAGCCGTAAGGATGCTTCTCAATATCATATTGATGCATTCGATAAACCGAAAAGTCGTAGGCGGCCTCAGTTGTCGGTGCAATGGCCAATAATACGAGTGGAACGACAGCCATGGAAAACTTCCAATCGCTCAAAGAGCTTTTTTAAAGGAAGCCCAAAAAAGTATTCGAATATTAGCCCTCAAGAATATTTACCGGGAAACTTTCTTGTGTACAATGGCTGCGTACACAACTGTAATCGGGAGCGATGGAATGGCAATCTTATTTTTTTTTAATTTACCTAAAAAATCAAAATTAGATTTATGATGGTCCTATAACTGACTTTTTGAGCAATTACCGAATATTAAAGCGACGAAAAATCTATTGGTTTATACTTTGAATGATTTTTATTTTCTGGTTCAATTGCAGAGGATTTTTTGGACCTTAAAAAAAAAACTCGCCAATGTAGTCGAACAAAAAAATAAATATTTTTTTTACTACGCCGTAGCTTTCGACTACAAAATAAGTTTCATAATAAATATTCTCACGAAAGCCATCTAATTTGTTCATTTGGAGGCATCCTTATAAAAAAGCTCCCTGATCAAATTCGTTATCTCGTCTAGCACCATTCTAGAAATAAATAACCGTTACGACGAAAAATCCATTTAACAATTGAAGGGTGGTCCTTATGGACGCAGGTTTTTCTGTTTAATAAGTTAAATAACCACGCGCGTCGTTATTGTGAAACATTTAAAAAATACTGTCACATTAAAGGCGCAGAAGGGCACAAATATCTGTGTAGTCGGGTCATCTCTGATCTGATGAGACAGGAATTGTGATTTTTGCACCAGCCAGCTTTTTTGAAACATGCACGCAGCATCCCAACCGTGAACTAAAGAACACATTTAATATGTTTCCGAGTATTTGTAAAAATTTGGCAAACACACCCGGCTCTGGTTTAAAACCACCGGTAATTTGACCTTTTGTTGAGAGATCATAAAATTTATAAAAAATCGCCGCCATTAATTAAATCTTCGACTAAATCTCAAAAGAAATAGTTAACTTAAATAATTCCATGTTTGTACTTCGACCGCTAATAACGGGTATTTTGGTAGGGTACGGTAAAGTTCACCTGGTCCCGGTAAACGATATTTTGGATGCGGCCCACTTCGAGTCAAATTATGGGACCTAATACAGGGGTCAGACCCGTCTCGGGGTTTGAGCTAAGTTCTAGACCCGAGTAAAAATGGCTACCCGAGTCGGGTACGGGTCTACTCGGGTAGGAGATCGGGTCGGGTACACAAGTGCCGACACCTGACATAATATACATCCTTTATCTACTTGTCCATTAATGACGCAAATCTCGCTATAACAAAAATGATTTTTTCGGAGAACTTAACTTTCATATACCGTCCTAGTTATCACCATTATTCAAGTCAAAATTAATTGAGTTGGTCTGTATCTGGTAAAGCTGGGGTTTTTAATCATCAATAATTTATAGGGCGGTAAAGTTTTACCGAATTGGCGTAAGCCTTGAGGTATTTATGGTTCTTACGTTTCGGTGTTATTAAGTGCATTATCTAACATATCACATTCCTCATCGGACCAAGGGTCATCTTCCAGCGTAAGATCGAAAGTTGTTTCAGCAAAAACTACATGACATGTTGAGCAAGCTATCCCTCACTAAGGAGTTCTATGGAAAGTCGAATTTAGGTGGTTTAAAAGACCAAAGCAAACGCAGATTATAATTTTGAGGGCGCTGTTTCCCTTTGAGTGGACCCTACTGGACCCGGGCAAAAAAGTGGACCCTCCCTTAAAAAATCGGATCCAATCGGGGTCGGGTCAAAAGTGCCGACCTCTGTCATTTTTGAGCTGAAAACTTCTCACACCATTTTCTGAGATAAAACCTTGTATTTTTGAAAAAAATAATGTTTGAGAAGACACCTTTCGGCCGTCAATATTTTTTGGATGTTTGTTTTAAATGGATAACAAGATGACTACATTCTTTAAGTCTTAAAGAATGTAGTCACCTCGTTATCCATTTAAAACAAACATCCAAAAAATATTGACGACCGAAATGTGTCTTCGCAAACAATTTTTTTTCAAAAATATAAGGTTTTATCTCAGAAGATGGTGCGAGCGGTCTTCAGCTCTCTAAAAGGACATGATTTTACTGCAAAAAATGACTTAACATGAGTGCAAAAAACTTGACTTGAGCTAGAACAACGTCAAAATGCCAGATAAGTTATAAGGTCTGGTTTTAAAATGTAAGTTAAAACTGATAACGACCACACGAATTATTTATTTAGAACTCTTTCCTCCACCACATATGCCGTATCCTTCCCACTCAATATCGTTATCCATGACGGTGTCGAGTATTGAATCTCCAACGCGCCCTTTAACGCTTATCATTTTCCCCGACCGGTTAATAAATTCAAGGTCGACTTTATTTCCAAAAAATTGATTTCGAGCAATCGAAAAGGAAAGACGTCTGCGCAGCACTCCCCTGCACGATAAAATTTTTATCATTCTGAAACGTTCAGATGAGTTATCTGTTGTATCAGCGCTATCAAAAATAAGAAAATCAGTTTTTTGTGGGTTCTTATTGTGGCGAATCGTGATCGTTCTATTTCCAAAGTAAAAAAATACAATCCACAGCATTTGAGATTACGTTAATAGAACTTTATATACACCACCTGCGCCGTTATCTTACCACCATTAAATCGCAAAAAAAACCGGGTAACATAACGGCGCAGGTGGTTGTTAAAAGTCCATTTTCAGCTTCTTTTGGCTTACTTATTTCCTTACTTGGCAGTCTCTAATATATGAGATCCCTTCGGACATAAAAAGTCTGACCAAAAAAATAATAAATCGAAAAAATTTGTTACAGCTCAATCGTAGTCGGTAATTCGCGACATTTTATTAATGCGCTAATTTCATGAAAATAACTAATATTTCATTGGATCTGACCTAATTTTTTTTTTATCTAGGTGCAATTAAAAACAGCTATAAGTTTCCAAGTTGGAATTTTCAAGAACAACATATATACGTGTTATAACCAGAGATGTACTTTGGGAAAATTATTTCGGTAACTTTTTATCCGAACTCATAAACGTTATAGACCCGAATCGGGTCGGGTGCGGGTTGGATAGACTTTTTTGCTCGGGTCTAGACCCAAGTTTTTTGACCCGAATTTCGAGACCCGAGTTTTTGGCCGGGTCTGTGACCCGACCCGGAGTCCGAGCTCGAATTTAGCTCGGGTCCCTGACCCGACTCAAAAACCCGCGTTTTACCCGTGGTTTCCGGGTCGGGTAGGAAAAAACATCGAATGTGCCGACCCCTGGACCAGGGGGCCTGGTCCAACCCTCGGGTAAACTCGGGTAGGAATCCGAGAGTGCATATCTGTTTATAACACATGTATACTTAACTTTTCAATAATTTTAGTTCCAAAAAAAGTCTCAGACAAATGCCTCGTATATGGCATCAAATGTTTCAAAGTGCACGAAATCCGGAGCGCAATACACGCTGAACCCGAAAGCCGATTCCAAAGATTCAGACTCGTCATCTACGTAATCGTCACAGACTCGTTTTATCCGAATACCGGATAAGTCATTTACCACGAAAAAAATAAACCATAAAACCGTTTCAGAGAATAATTTATGGGTTTTATTTAGCAAAAAAAAAAGTAAAACAGGACCCTCAATAAATAATATGTTCAGGAAATGTGGATTTTTTTAAATTGGCCATTTCCATTGGTCTGCTGGAGCTGAGCCGAAAAGTTCACCCCATGCCTAAAAAATATCAATTTAATCAGCAATTTTTTTCAAGTTGAAAAATCCAGAGCTTTTTCAATGAAAATTTTTCATTGGCTTGGCTTTTCACCCTGTTGAAAAAAAGGCTAAGCTTCGTTTGGAACTCTCGAAAAATATTAGTTAGGCTTTTTTGACACATGAAAATAAATAGCCTGGCTTTTTGAAAACAATATTTCACCTGTCAATCGTGCCGAGCGCTGCGCTCAAGTCGAGATATTATAAGGCACCTTGCCAGAGGTCAACACTCGGGTTACCCGACTCGGGTAAACTCGGGTATTACCCGTGCCCGACTCGGGTAGAGCACGGGTTGGGTAGCCATTTTTTCGGTCGGGTCAGACGGAATTTTAGTCGGGTAATACCCGAGTAAACTCGGGTACGGGTAACCATTTTATCTCCTCGGGTAAACGAGGATAAATACGTGTCGGGTAAATTTCGGGTAAAACCCGCGTTTTTGAGTCGTGTTAATTCAGTCGAGTTTAAAGTCATGTTAATTACCGACCTCGTTTCTGGGCTTGGGTATTAACCGACTTTTTTTACCCGTTTTTACCCGCGGGTGAAACGGTCGAGTCGGGTAAGAAAAAAAATAGAATATGCCGCGCTCTGCACCTAGCTTTAAACTATCTGCAAACTTAATAATTTTCATTTTTTTATTCAGATTTATAGTCTTTGGTCAAAAAGTGCCATAAAACCAAAAGGCCCTTTCCGAAAGGGGCTAACTTGCCAGGCCTAAAAGGCATATCTCTCTGTATAATGATTTCAAATAGTGAAATATATACCTGATCCTCTACTAAATGCCTAGCACATCTGAGTTCCATTTTGAGCGCTCTAAGATGCATTTCAATTTCTGCGCCCAAATGATCCTCGAGCAAGTCAAGATCGGCGCCATATTTATCGACCAAATCGTCCTGTTCGGTAATCATGGCCGCAACGGTCGTTCGGTAAGTGTAGTCCTCTGGCATCTGTTCGAGAACCTTGAGGATACGGCGGTTAAAGGCTTTAATTTTTGGAACTGGATTCGCTTCAACCGGAATGCCTAAAAATAAAGTTTGAAAAACTCAGTTATACGGTCACCACTCAGAAGGTGGCTAGTTAAAAAATCGTCTAGTTTGAAATATTACTTACCAACAAATTCACAATAACTTTTACGCGGTTTTTGGTACGTCTTGCCAGCTTTGTAAAGGCCGGAAGAAATCGGCGTCTCGTACTCTTCAGGGATTGGCTGAGCAGGACCTTCGGTCAGTTTATTTCCTTCTTCGGCAAAGTAATGTTCGTTATATTGAAGCCTCTTGAAATAATTCGGCACATTAGCGCCGAATCGGTCACCGGAACCACGACCGCCGCCATTCAAGGCTACAGAGGTCGAAAGTCGGCGAAGAAAAAGACGGGACATTCTTGAAATTAAAAAAATTTAACTTGGGAAAACAGGGATTGTATCACAATCATTGTAAGTTACAATTTGTAACCGTTCCTACTGTGCAGTAACTATTTTCTCAGGTCAAAAAATAACACGATTCAGTCCATTAGAGGGCGCCAAATGATCAGAGCTTGTAATCTGTCAAATCGATTAAAGTTACATATTAGCTAATATAAATGGCGCCCACTAATGGACAGAATCGCGTTATTCAGACCAGACAAACCAGTTACCACACGCAGTAATTACAAGCAATCTAAATACAGTACGAAAAGTGGGGCTTTATTTTTTCGGTAAAAAAACTGTGCTGTTGGTAATAAAGAAAATGATACTACTCAAAGACGCGCAATAAGGAGGTTAACTTGTGTAAAAAAAACGTGGTAAGGCAACTATAAGGAAAATCTCAATAAAAATATTTATATTTCAATCCTTTACGATTTATTAGACAAAAAAATTTATCTCACATTGTTAGATAGGCGTAATTAAGGTTTATTGAGAAAAAAGAAAAGATGGTGAAATATTTTTAAAGAAAATCATGGTGAAGAAATGCGCTATTGGAATAGAATATTACTATTTAGTTGAAGACAAACGAGTTTAAGTACAAGTCATAGTTGTTCTAGTTGTTATAGACAGAAGGCGGTTTACTTTCCTACACGGGTCAAAGGGTCATTTAGACGTCTCACTGGCCCGAGCTTAAAATCAAGGTCAAAACCCAGTTTTGTTTTCATAAAAAAACAACCCTAAACGGATTATACTTTGACCAGATCGTTGAGTCATTGAGCCGAGAAAAATACTTCTACCCGACCCAACTTCAGTCAGGTCATGGCTAGAAACGGATACCAGATTACCGACCTTTGAAACATACAAAAAAAAGTAACACGTTAAATTGCTCTACCTTAATGTAAACCAACAAGAAATGTAAAAATATATGTGAATTCACAATTTGTGAATGTATTTAGCGAGAGTGGTTGGCAATGCTTGGCATAAGTAGTTCAACTGATGGACCAACAAACCAAATACAAAAAAGTTTGGCGTTTAGCCAATGACGAAAGAGCTAAAAACTTTATTGGCTAATCAGCGCGCGAGAAATGCGTCACGGTTGCTTGAGCTCTCACGTCTATGGCCAAACGCCTCATTTTTTGTTTGGTACATTGGTTTCCGAATTCATCAGTTACACTCCTTACAATCCAAAAAAGTTCTGATTGAATTAAAATAGATTTTTTTTTCTATTTTGATCATTTATCGTATTTATGTTTTGAAACGTAATTTTGTTGTAGAACCGAATAGATAACTACGTTTTTTTTATAATTTAACGAGATTCATTGAACAAGATGAGAGTGAACTTTCAATACTAAAGTTTAGTTTTATACACCACATAACCCGTCATGTTAACGAAATTCCATTATGTTAACACTTTTTGGGGTTTGATAAACTTAGATTTTCAATTACATTTCAATGATATTTAACCAAACCTAATTATGTTAACAAAATTCCAATATGGTAACAGTTTTTGACGTTTGATGGGGTAACATAACGGGTTATGTGGTATACAAGAAATAATGCATTTCTCGCGTGGGAATCAAAGATTAGGCATAGACCTTGGGGCAATTGTCAGGTTAGCAGAAAATTATTATTTACCCAGTCTGGTTTCAAACTTTCAACAAGAAAAATAATTTGGTTTAAAATTGAGTATTGATTGAGCCCATATATTACTCAAAGTGGGTAAAGTGAAGTGTACCAGTGATTTTAAACGTGTGAAGAAAACTGAGGGGATTAAAAGGAGATAATAAATGGCTAGATAGCAATTAGTCACAGAAAATGGCTTTTTGTAAAAGTTTTCATCTCGAAATTTAATTAAAATGAATTTTAAGCATTTGGATTCGATCTCATGAGTTCAATATCAGAAGCCACCATTTCTTTGACAAGTTCCTCGAACGAGACCTTTGGCTCCCAGCCTAGTACGTCTTTTGCCTTCGACGCGTCCCCCATTAACTCGTCAACCTCGGTCGGGCGAAAGAATTTGGGCGAAAGTTGTACCCGAGTTGTTCCCGTTTGTTTGTCCTTTCCAACTTCATTAAGACCGCTCCCGGACCACACAATATCAACGCCGATTTCCCTTAAAATCTCATTTAGCAAAATTTACCGGTTTTTAAATTTAAACCGATTCGGCCATCATTAGGGTGCCCACATGGAAATCCGTCTATTTCAAAAAGTGTCCGAATCAATTAATTAGACATCCCAGCATATATAGCTTGATACACTGATGGAAAAACTTTTTAGACCACCCCCGCTTTTTAACCTCTAGGCACCGAGCACCGAAAAAGTCGCTTTTATGTTTCAAACGCAATTTTCTAGAATATTCTACGAGTTTTTGGGCACCTTAATTTCGATCTACCGAACATAATATGCCATACGTCAAATAATAGCGACAAGAAATGCCTACAGGGGTGCGGTTATAAATTAACTTACAGAAATGCTCTTTCCACAAAGTAACGAACGGTATAACTTTCTCCGGTGGCCAGTACATAATCCTCCGGGATGTCCGCCTGCATCATCATATACATCCCTCTGACATAATCCCGCGCATGTCCCCAATCACGCTTTGAATCCAAATTGCCCAAAATTATGTGATTTTGAAGGCCCAGTGATATTTTGGCAACGCCCCGGGTAACTTTTCGGGTTAAAAAGGCAAAGCCGCGTCGTGGCGACTCATGATTAAATAAAATACCATTTATTGCGAACATTCCGTACGCCTCCCGATAGTTAACAGTTATCCAATAAGCATACACTTTGGCGGCAGCGTAAGGCGATCTGGGGTAAAATGGCGTTGTTTCACGCTGTGGGACCTCTTGCACCTCTCCAAAGGTCAATAATTTTATGTCAAGCTAAATTTGAAAAACAATTGTTTTTTCAAGGCCATATTTAAAGCGCCCATAAAGAAAAGTGCCATAACTTATGGGCCATAAGAAAAGTAATTTTAGACCACAAAATCGTATTTTCAATACGGCAAAAGTACTCGCGTAGTTAAACGGTTTTTGTTTTTATATTCTCGAAGACGTTCTCAAAAGATAATTTCTCTAATATATTTCTCCAAAATATTTGACCCTACGGGCAATTGTCAAAGACAATCTATAACTTTTAGATGTTCCTAAATGTGCCCATTTCAGACATTCAGGCTAAGTCGATTTTATGTTTTTTATTTGTGAATTTCGCCCGCGATTTCGGGGTATAAAAATCTTCAAAATAAGCAGAAAAATATTCTCTAAAGTTTCCCATGGTTGAGGTTATACTAGATTTGTTGACCTCTGTACCTTTCCAAACATTTCCGATGTGGACGCCTGATAAAATTTAACGCTTTTTTCAAGTCCACAGGTTCGAATGGCGTCGAGTAGTCGTAAGGTGCCCGTCCCGTCCACATCGGCCGTATACTCCGCCAAATCAAAGCTGACGCCGACATGGCTTTGCGCAGCCAAATTGTAAATTTCGTCTGGCTTTGTTTTTGAGATAATTTTTACTAGGGCCGAGGAGTCAGTCATATCGCCATAATGCAAAACCATTCGGTCTTCTTCGTGCGTTTTTCGGTCTTTGTATAAGTGCTCAATGCGCTGTGTATTGTAGTTTGACGCCCGGCGAACAATGCCGTGCACGATATATCCTAAAATGTATATTATATACTTATAATAATATGCAATACGCCAGGTGCGCCGTTATCTTTCACCCGCTTATTTTTCATTTTTCCATTATTAACTCGTTCGTGGTTTTTCGGTAACTACTTGGACAATTTTTTCAGGATGTCGAAAACAGAGCTCGGCAAAGCCAGGCATTTTCATTGGCTTTGCTTTTTGCTCTCTGGAAAAATTTTGACTTAGCTTGGGTTTTTGCCGTCTCAAAAAAAAAATTGGCTTTGCTTGGCTTACAAAAAGCCACGTCTTGCCAATCTTGCCGAACTCAGGTTGAAAAGACATTTTTTGCCAAATATAAAAAAAAAATGTTCAGTATGGACAGCGACATACGGTACCGAAAAAAATCAGAAATGTATTTTTTCCTATAAACGACATTTTCGACTACAATTATTTTAGAAAATAAAAGTAGGCGAAAATAACGGTTTCGTATTCTTCCAATATGTGACATTGTCGGTTTCCGAAGTCCACGATTGATGATGTTTACTGTTTTGTATAGTGTCACTTTATGTTATTCACTTTTTTGATAATAACAATAGTTTATTTTAACAATTTTTGGTACTTANCTTTTTGCTCTCTGGAAAAATTTTGGCTTAGCTTGGGTTTTTGCCGTCTCAAAAAAAAATTGGCTTGGCTTGGCTTACAAAAAGCCACGCCAAGCCATCTGCCAATCTTGCCGAACTCAGGTTGAAAAGACATTTTTTGCCAAATATAAAAAAAAAATTGTTCAGTATGGACAGCGACATACAGTGTGTCGCATACTGTATCATAATATTTTCGAACATAGTTACTTTACATACCTTTATCAAGCAATAGCTCAACTAAATAGCTTCCATCTTGGCCAGTGATTCCCGTTATTAATGCCACTTTCGGNGAGAGTAATGGAGACATTCTAAACATATTACACTTTAACATGTGTACTTAACATGTGACATTACATATTTATGAGCAATGGTTGACTCTTAAGTGCTCAATAAATGCAACAGCTCGGTCTGGCAGTGGTAGATATG
Source organism: Oikopleura albicans (assembly GCA_004367875.1). NCBI lineage: Eukaryota > Metazoa > Chordata > Appendicularia > Copelata > Oikopleuridae > Oikopleura > Oikopleura albicans. The sequence continues at coordinate 943,159 of SCLG01000011.1, read as the reverse complement.
GGTTATTAACTGAAGTGAGGCAGTAGGGTATATTCCGCGAACAAACGGAAAAAATGATATTATGGCATAATTTACCCGATTTTCGTACGGGTAGGGTAAAGGATATTTTGATCAGTTAGACAAAATGGTGTCGGACTATAAAAACCAATAATCTAGTATATAGTTCAGGACGTTTGTTTACAAGGTCATGGTAAGAAAATATTGCGATCAACTTTTAAATTGTCTAATTCAACGCCTTATAACCAACTAAACGTGTTATTAGTTAAAAACTAATGCGAACTGAAAAATGATGTAATTTTAGCCTGTTTAGTTTTTGCATTTCTTTCCGTCTCACCGAATGATGAACGTTTTAACGGAATGTTTTCTTTTATCGGGGAATCTTCTTTTACTGGCGCTGCCTGCCGTCCATCTAAATCAAATTTATGAGAACTAAATATGCACATGAAAGAACGGTAAAAAAACCTACTGGCGTTGTTGGTTATGAATTATAAGTTATAAATTATAATAATATAATTTATAATATAACGGTTTGAAAACCTGACTTGACCTAACAACCATTCGAAAAAATTGAACTCTCCCAAAAAAGTGTAAAAAGACATGATTTTATAGAAAAGATCCATTCAACATCTGATGGGTTTGGCCCCCCTCCCCTTCGGGGGTCAAATTACACTTTTTTTTATAAAAGTAGGTCTTTAATAAAGATTCTTTATGCTACTTGAGTACATTGTATGAATACAATTGAAATTTTTAGAGCGACCCCACCGATGTTATTAAAAAGTTTACCCACCCAAAAGATCAAATTATTTCAAACTAACTTTCGGAAAAGGAAACATCCATGTCATTTTTGTCGTCAATGCATTCGACATCTGATTGGGTCTCACTGTCTGTCTCAACATTCTCATAATAGTCGTCTAAACTAACAGTGTAGCCATTCTCCGATCGCATACTGAGATCTTTGCTTTTTTGCCGGACTTGCATATTGCTCATTCCCCGAAAAACGACCTCGCGGTTTATGTTTATGTTCTCCTTTTCCGTCAACTCCTGTTTCTCGTCATACTGGGATAGAATGTATTCCCGCGAATCGAACATATGAGTAAATGGGCGAGGACAGTCCTAAGGTCGTTTTCTATAAGGTTAACGGATTAATATACAAAGGCTTTGGTAAAAATATATCACTAGATATACCCTAGGCTCTAGGGTGTATTCCGGGAACAGTTAACTACAGGGGGGTCTGGTTATAAGGTCAAGCCGGAAAAAATGACTTGGCCTTAATGCACTTTAAAAAATAACATTTTTTAAATTTCTTAAATTAAAACTTTGTCAAATAAACGGACAAAACGGCCCAAAAGTTATCAAATAAATTTTACCGTGCTTCTAAGTCGCTTTGCATAATTGTCGTAAACCTTATATAAAACGACCTTAATTATTTCAGGCGTGTCTTTGAAGTCAGTCTCGGATAATTCAATTTTGTAGTGATCCATTGGCCCTAATGTTCTCATTTTATTTATTTTTCGTAAGTACGAAATTTTAGTTACAAAATTCGACGTTTTTTCAGAATTGAAAAAACCGCCAAAGCACCTTAATAACTAGGCTTATTAAATCGATTTGGTTTTTTTGTAAGGTAAAAGAAACATTAAATGTTCAGCGGAAACTTGTCATGTCAGGTAGTTAGTACCCTTCATTTTTGAATCTATAATCATGAAAAGACGTAATTTGTCGACAAAGTTCGACGACTGCACTTTTACCCAAACTTAATTCATATGACAGCTTATTCAGTTTGTACTAATGACGTCTAGGCGCTCTAGGTAAATTTGTTCAATTCTGAAAAAAGGGACCTTAGACGGTCCGTATAAGTTCTTAAAATTGAGCGTACCGGTTGTAAAATACGCTTGCTCAAACTCGCGTTCTGATGGCTTGAACAGTTTTTCGTCGCGATATTTTTTTGCATTATCTGCAAAGAGTAAGGAGCCGATATAAAGCCAAGTATTGTTGAAAGTTTTATTGTTGGAGGAAACGAGAACGAGACTGTCTCGCTGCGTCAGCGTTATAAGGTAAGTGCCCTCCTTTTTACTCAACATTTTGAGCTCATTAGGTTCCAAATCAGTTTGCTCGGGGATTGGTCTGTCAAGTTCAAGCATTCGCATCAGGCTAGAAATAGAATATGAATATCGCGTGGCTTTAACGTCAGATAAAGATAGGGGTTGGTTATAAGGTCAAAGTCTAAAAAACTGACTTGATCTTAGTGCAAAAAACTGACTTGACCTTATAACCAACCCCCCCCTGTTAAGTTATGATTTAAGAGTTAGTGACCAAATATCAAATCTCAGATCCCCTTGGGATGTCATGGACTGCACCGAATCGGTACAGGATGCAAGTACGGTATGCATTTTTAAAAGCCAAAAAAATGGAAGATCTATTTATGGATCAATGCTTTTAATACTTTTATTCTCGTGGAAAACCTTCGAATGAAGAAAATTGTTGACTTTTTGTGTAGATCTGATATCATGGGGTTAAGTTCGATGGCCTGAAGGACATCAGACGGACTTTTGAGGGAAGTGTCACAGGCAATTTTGCTAAAGGAAAACCAATCAGCAGGTCCTCCATCCAGATAAACCAGTACTTCTTTTCTCCTAAATAAATAGGCGTTAGAATGCTGGCCCCAATGTTGACATAGACGACTTTTTTTACTGGTCCACATTTTTTGTGTGCACTTAAGTTGGAGTGTTTGGGCACCCCATACACTCCACAGACACGTGTGATGGGTCAAAATAATCCTGAGGGTTCAAGGTGTGCGAATTTGTGGTCTCATTCTTGTCCGATGACTCTACCGGAAATGATAGACGGTTCAATTTCCGGTTCATTTTTTTGTTGCATGAAAAAAAATCCGTAGTTTAACTGAGCAAATGGATACACCTGCAAGATAACAGCGCAGTGCTTTACACATAAAGATTTATCTAGGGATTCCCGAAAAATTGGCCGAAATAAAAAAATCCGATAACGGGTGACAACATAAGAGCGCAAGAGGTTGATTCAAACAATGCAAAGAACTTACTTTTCACTGATTTTGATGACTGTGCCTAAATATTCTGAAACTTCAGGCAATAAGGCCATTTGTTGCAACGCCCGGACGCCACCATCTTTTACCACCACTCGCGTAAACCTAACAATAACACTTTAAAAAATACCGTCCCGAGTAATGTGATTATATTTTTCATTAATTTTTATAGCTAACTAATAATAAATAATTTATAACTTATTCATCCAAACAAAAAAAGTGAAAAGACATGATTTTAATCATTTTTTATCTGATAAGACCTTATAGCGATCCCTTTTTTCAGACCTTATAACCAACCCCCTGTATTTTTACCACAACATGTTTTGGTATATGATCAGGGTCATTATAGGTATAATTGTGTAAAAATAATAGATCTTACATTTGCAATGTTTGGCGATAAGGTTCGGACATTTTGAAAGCATTATAACCAGGCCCGCCTGTAGTAGAAGGCCGCATTGAGCGAGTACTCGACAACATAATCCAATCTCTCTAAAATCAATTATTTGTTATTTACATCTGTTTGTAGAATGTAAAATAAATAAACAAAACAGTAATCATTATCTCAAGTCACCTTGAATAAAATAAGAATTAAATATGAAGATTATTTCAATATTATTTCTATTTGCCGCCAGTAAAAAACGCTACGAGCGAAAGGATGTTCGAGATCGAGAGGCAAAGTAGGGTGTAATAGAAAGAGATCCGCATTTTTATTTTGTGATATTTTTCCGGCATTTAGCAGGAAGAATTTTAACTTGTAGGTGCAATTTTTATGTAGCTATTGTCATGTACGATTAACCCGTGAGGTCCGATGTGTAGCAGAGAGTAAAAAATTATGATTTTTTTATCGCAAAAATTTCAGAACAAAAATATGGATATTTATGCTATAGGATCATATTATATGATTCATATGTTTAGTAAAAAACTACACTCAATTATAAATTGTCAAAAATATCGGATCGCGACAATTTCTCAGATTTTTTTTTTGCTTGATGACGAAGAAAGGGACCATACATTTATCAAAAGTTAAACTAAACAACTAAGCCCAGAACAAAAAAATATTTTTTGGGTATACCGTAAGCGAAGCCCTAGTTAATCAAATAAAAAAGGTTCATATTTCTATTTTTTTTTTGAAACATGAACATCAGTCAAAAATATTAAGGTCTTCTAACAAAGTTTATACGAAACTTTTCGCCCAGAAATCGGCTTGTTCACCCTTTACCATATCCGTTTAACTTCTAGAATCACAAAATAAAACTCAGAGCTAATTAAACACCCGGTGTATAGCAAGGGTTATTTGATTTGGGATGGTACTTAGTTAAAAACGGTGAAATTGGGAACGATGTCGTATCGCCCTTTTCCATTGCCGGAGTATTACATATGTTGGCAGCCGGAAGCGTCGGAAAAACTAGAAGCGAAGTAATTTCACATGGGCTTGGTCTGCGCTATCAAAAATATATGAAGGCAAGGGTTATAAAAATGAAGCATATCCTAAAGGAGGGCCAATACTTAAAATCTACCCTTGACCTTTTAAAAACCTACTTGATCTTATAACCACCTAAAACTAGATATTTTTCGTAACTTCAGGGGCGTGTGGTTATAAAGTCAAGCCCAAAAAAAAACTGACATGACCTTAATGCACTTGATAAAAAAATAATTTGACCTTATAAACGTCTAAAAAAATTTAAAGACATGATTTAATAGAAAAAAGTGTAAAAGACATTTCTACAGAAACAAAAACTTAAAAAGACATGATTTTTCCCAAATTTGATTCGGTCAAAAACCGACTTGACCTTAGTGCAATAAAACTGACTTGACCTTATGGGATACCGTTTTTCGAAAGAATTAAATTCATACTTAAAATAAATCAGTGCTATTAATTTACTTGAATCTAAAAAATGAAGTTTCCTGTCCTCAATTTTTAACACAATATAAGGAAAACGAAGAGTTTAAATATAAATGGGTTGTTGAAGCATACAACAACTATCAAGACGAGCTCGTTGGTAAAACCAAAATTGCGGAAGATGATGTTTACGATGTTTCTATTTTCAATGGTCTATTTACGCAAAAGACTGATTTACCAGTATCTAAAGAAGCCAATTCTAAAGAAACATCTCCAGCTTTCCGGTGGATTATAAGGTTGTCGTCAAAGTTATGTGCTTATGGCTTATAAGTTGAACAGATTGGTTTATTTGACCTTTGTCTCAAAAAACTGACTTGACCTTATAACGGTCACAATTTGAGACCTCATAACCAGACCCCCGTGTAAGTCCCATGGGTCATGGGCCATGAGTTTATAGTTATAGTCTAGTTTTCTATAATTTATGAAAAAAACTGAATTGATAAGATACTACAGTCCCGACCTTCAAATTGTGCAATTTGCGTTTCCGAAAAACGTGCACAATAGTGGACTGTAATAGTATGACAACCAAAAACATAGGCGAGATTATATTCGACATCTAGGCGACATGAAGCAAATAGATTTTGCGAACGAGCCGGCTGCCGCTACCGATGAAATTAACGAATATGTGAATAAGGCGACTCGCGGAAATATCGAAAAAATTATCGGTGAATTACCGTCGTCAACCTTAGCCGTCTTGCTATCAGCAATATATTTCAAAAGTAAGTAAATCGTATTTAAGAGAAGCAAGGGCCGTATTTTAAATGGAAATATGTTTTTAAATGTCATGCTTTCATCATGGTCTTAGGGCATTCCACGACTAGAACTTAGGTCCTATGATTCGNTATATGCCTTGAGGACCTAACTTGCCAAAAAACGCAGCGATTGTAAGTTATTAAGGTAATTGGAAACACCCCGATCAAAAATCAGATTCAATATTCATGGATGTATCACCTGGAAGTCGTTTTACAAATCAAAATTATTGTTTCCGACAACATCTGGACCAAGGTAAATAAAAATTCATAATACTCGAACCATACATAATAACATACCTTATAAATAACCAAGATTTGAGGTCAAATCATTGACCAACAAACCCCTGTACAAATTTCGGATTTGTTTTTTATGAAATATACACCGGGTGCGCGATAATATTTCGCGCCCTAAGGTTCACTGTTCCATTTGTGCTTTACTGTTTCATTTTATTCTCGAAAACAATCCCGACCTCTCCGTCTACAGTCTGTCTTTTAATGGACATCGCCTACGCACTGCGGTCTAATGATTCATTTTAATCTTTAAACATTACACCGGGTCAACAGGTGTACCGGTCCGGGTAGTGGTGCAGATGACTGACCTTTCTTGTAATTACACTTTCAAGTCAAAATAATAATATATAATAAATTCAAATAAATTAAGACTGCGTTAAGCCAAAATCGTGGCTAAAAACTAAGAATTTGGCCGAATTTCAACGGACGCCGACGTGGAATTTCTATAACGATGAAACCGACAATATTAAGGTTTATCAATTTCAACTAGAAAGTAAAAACGCGAGTGTCAACACGTATTTAACTATTTTCCAACCGTCTGATTATTTAACTGGAATGGAAAGATTAAAAGAGTGGTCGATTGAAGATTTTGATGAAATTATGTTAAAATCTAACAATGCATGGATCAATTCAATTGTAGAACCGATTATTCATATTCCAGCATTCAAAATCTCCTTTTGCGAAGATATCAAGAAATATCTGATAACAAAAGGTAAAATTTTTCAAATCCTAAAATTCGAAATATTGAATTATTTATACAGTCCTTGATTCCATAACGGTCGTTTTCGGTTCTCGAAAAAAGCGGCCGTTATGGGGTAAACGGCCGTTATGGAATTAGGGCCCCTCATGTTGTTAATTTCGGACGAATTGAAATAAAATGGCTTATTTAATTTTAAAATATTTATTTTACGACTTATTCCATTATTTATGTGCCAGTCTTGTATTATAATCGTTAATTTCTTACACTTGCATTAAAATGCCTTATTTTTCAATACGTNTACTTTAAATTTTAGGTGTTGAAAAAGCATTCGCAAGCGGGGCACAGCTTGATCATATGTTTTCAAATAAAGATATGGACGCCTATGTCAGGTAGTTGATTTTATGTTTGTTCTGCTTTTATTTGATATATTTTAGTACCTTACAGCATGCCTCGACTTTTCAATTGAGCAAAAAAGGTATTGTTGCCACAGCGGCGACAGCAGCATCCATTATCAATAAAAGGCACTTTTGTCATAAAAATATGAAACATTTTGATTATCATATTTAGCTTAATAAGCTAAATAACATATAGGACAGGTTATAAGGTCTGAGATTTATAACGTCTTTTTGGGAGTTCAAAGTCATTTTGAAAAAATTATAATAAACATCTTCATGTCACAAAGAATTGGTTTTTATTTTTTTTTTTTCAAAATGACTTTGAAGTCCCAAAAAGACGTCATAAATCCCAGACCTTATAAACTGTCCTATATTTTATTTTTGTTTGGATTATAATTTAATTTATGATAAACACTAAAAGTTATGATAAACAACCACAAAATGTTTATATAAACTCGCCCTTTTTCTTCTTCTTAACCGCTGGTACTGTCAATTCAGCGTTTTCTGACCGGATTACCCTCTTTTCTGGATCAGTTACGGATATCAATTAACGTGACTCGAAGTGACCTCAAATGACCTCAACATGAAACTGTCCTGTAACAAAGATTTTGTTGATTATGGAATGAAGACGCCAAATCATTTTATTCAAAATTTGAAAACAAAGTATTATGAACAGACACTTTCGAACAAAAATTGTGAATAATCATCGTTATCCTGACTGGACAAAATTGTAAAATACAGTTTGTTAAAAAAAAATCGAAGAAAACTGAACTTGAATATTTACTGTTAAAGATATTTAAAATTAATGTTTCAGAATACTTAATGAGAAATGTCGGAAACAAATCAAACTAAAATGACTTTATAGGCATTCATTAATATGAATTTTTCAATTATATTCATTTTAGATAACATTGAAGACAGCAGTTGTTTGTCACACAACAAGTTCATTTTTTGTCAACTCCGCGCCGCACTTCGCTCACAAATGTTAATTCAAACTTTAATGGATATAAATATTGTTTTTTGTAATTTAAAAAATGTTTGGTAAGTACAGTCCCTGCTTCCGAATCGTTACGAATTGACGTCATGATCCCAAATCGTTACTATTTTTTGAACAACAAATTGTAACGATTTGGGAAAAAGGACTGTATGTGTTTTTGACTTGCATTTTCGAAGGCGTTTCTAACAATTACAAAAATAAGATAATCAAGTTCAAAAACGACTGTTTATCAAAAACATTTTTAATAAACACAATATTCATGTACTGGTTTTGAACTAAAATTTGTGATTCAAATACGGCGCGGGGTTACATAAAAACAGTTGACAAAATTTACACTATCAACCCGACAATCTCATTGAGAAGCCTGTCAGAAATATACAACTTATCTAACCACGTTTATTTGAGATTTGGCAATGATTTTATTAAAATACTGCGCGTTAACTCTGGTCGTATTATGTGGGCGGGATACAAAAAAACAAATCAGAAATAGTGAGGCTAATACCGGATTGGAGGTGTTAGGCTGGCATTTTGTGCATTCGGCGCCAACTGATCAGAATATGGTCTGTTCGCCCTTTTCCGTCGCTGGCGTACTCCACATGCTCGCCGCCGGCACCCAGGGCGAGACAAGGGGGTAACAACCAAAATTGCAACCGGAAAAGAAAATGTGAAAAAGAACAACGGGGTTAGCTATACAAAATTATATTTTAAAAAACATCAAAAAAGTCCATTCGAGAAAACAAAAAAAGAAAAAATATCGTAAAAACTATTAATCAATATCAGTTATAAAAAACGGATAATGCATATTAATAATTAACATATTATTTATGTTTATGAATGGAATTAATCAATAGTTTATGATATATTCCACTCTTTTTTAAAACTCGATTTAACGATTATTGCTGGACTTAAGAAGTCATATTATTAATATATTACACTCATTTATCCCAGCAGGGCCCATGAAGGCCGCCACAAGCCTATAGAATTTGAAATATGTATTTTCTTCAACTTTTACAGTGAAATAGCGTTTGCCTGTGAAGTAGATTTTGTAAACAACGCTATAGACCCGTCCTTAAGGACCATTTTAATTGTGATAATAAAGCGGGTATTTGAAAACGACCGTATGTGTTATCTAAAATTTAGATTCTAAATGTTACCCCACTGACAAGATCACAAATACTGAATGACGGCCTTGGTTTGGATTACAAGACCTACGTTACTAGAAGAGGATCATTCAGGTATAAGTTACAAGGATATACATATCTATTAAACAAATATGTTATATATAAAATTGAGACAGTATACGAAAAATTCGGGAGAATATCAAAAAAAAAATCTGACAATTAACTTACTATGGAGTCCATTCTCAATAACTCAGAAAACAAGACAAAATTTTAAGTCAAATTTTCACGATAACATAATAATATAAATATTCAACCTCTTTAAAATGATCGTGATTCCGATCGTTAATTCCGTAATTGAAAAATAGAAATTGGTGGAATCTTATCGCGAATTTACCAGTTTCATTATTGGTGAAACCGAACAAAACGAACCAAACTATCAATGCAAAGTGTTCAATGGATTATACCATCAGGAATGTGACGGCATGTTTTTTTTGTGAAATACGGAAATTTTATTTTATAAAAAGTGTTGCAAATAAATAATGACTTTAAATTTTATTCGATATCACTAATCAGACTTATTGTGCTTTAAAATATGGGCACTCGAGAGTTTCTGGGCAAAAATAAAATTGTTTATGTTTAATAAATACAGTACTTAAATCCATTACGGCTAGATTAATTTAGTGCGCTTCAGCGTAATAGGGCCGTTCAAAAATGTTTAACAAACGTCAAAATGACCCCTTTTCGCAATGCATGAATAGGAAGAAAAAATGTACACCAAATGTATAACTTGACCTTGTAACACAACTGATCCNGTCAAAATTGTAAAGATCTTTGAATAACTTCAACTGTAGTAATGCTATTGATATTATTATTGTGGCATAATTTGACGCAAATAATAATGGCATGAATCATTTGTCATTTTTTCGATATCTTTTTTCGTTTATGTAATTTTAAGGTCGCGAAGATTAAAGTTTTTGAAATTTTGAACCATTTTTTAAGTTTTTTAAAGATATTTTTTGTTCTAGATCAATTACGCAAAAAATGACAAGTAATTTTCTCTGCCTTATTATTCCGAACATTTCAGCAAAAAAAGGAAATCCATAGCATCAACAGTGTTGGTGGTATTCAAGCGTCAAGCGTTACGTTTTTGTCAAGTTCAAGACCCAATACGCGATCGGTGCTGTGAACTATGTCACCAAAAATATTTCCATAAGATGCCGGAAGCGGTGTTTTATTGATATAGAGANAAAACATTTCAATAGTTTCAATATAATGTGCTAAAAAAACGTTTTTCCCAAACTTAAAGTTTGTAAACAACACGACGGACCCCTCCTTAATAAATACAGTAGTTAAATCCATTACGGCTAGATTAATTTAGTGCGCTTCAGCGTAATAGGGCCGTTCAAAAATGTTTAACAAACGTCAAAATGACCCCTTTTTCGCAATGCATGAATGGGAAAAAAATGTGCACCAAATGTATAACTTGACCTTGTACCATAACTAATCCCAGACCGTATAATAAACCACTTATGGATATTATTACAGTATTTTATTCAATGGTAGTTTTTTTTTACTTTGTCGATACACAATAGTCTGACAATGAAGGAGTTGGAGCGTCGGTAAAGGATAAACTGACGGATCCCGAGTTTATAAGTGTTATTAATGAAGGTTGGATTAACGATTTGGGTGAGATTAAAGCCCTTGATTTCAACGGCGCCGCTGATGAACAGACCAAATACATTAACGGCAAAGTTGCCGAGGCCACAAACGGAAAAATTACAAATTTACTCCCGACACTTCCAGATTCAACACTGGCGGTTGTGCTTTCAGTCAGGGCTTTGCATAGTTAAATTACGTTTGTGGCATAGAAATTACCAGGGATACCATGTCAAATGGTGACGACTTTCTCAATAGGTAGATAATCTATATTTATGGGTTAAAAACATGCGGAGGAGATCGGATATGGTTGGTGGGAATCGAAACGCGTAGGTTAGATCATACATATGTGATGTAATAAATCCACAGGCTTTTTAACCAAAAAATGAAGATTCTCTCTATATTGTGAAAATCGTCACTATTTTACATGGTACCCCAGTTAAATTTGGTTATACGGACATGTTCAAAACATTTCTCAACTACAAATTTACACCAACAAGTACACACCAGCCAACAATCATGAAATTTCTCAACTAGTCTTAGATCTATTTTCAAAGACGATCGGGTCGACAATGCCTACCGATAGAGTATTTTTTTGATTACACCAACAAAATAAAATACGTATATTTTATTAAATTTGGTAGGTTCTGATCAAAAAACTTCTTTCAGTAGGTATAGATGGGCCCATCGTCTTTAAAAATAGATTTAACTTCTTGAGAAATCTTCTTGACATGTGATCTTTCAAAAATAGCATGAAAATTACATTTAATTCACAAGGTACTAATTTTTCAAAATTATTTTACGTAATTTGCTTAGTTTCCAAATTTTGCATAGCCTTTCCATTAGCTGTTTATTTTAAATCAAGTTGGATGGAAACGGGGAAAAATGATAAACCCCCATTTGAAAGTGTACACCAAAGCTGTGATGGTGATGATAAAATGCTGTTCTATCAAACTCCGGTGGAACCCTTGGATTGTAACAAAATAAAGTGGATTCGTACGTCAAGTGGATTTGTGTCTGATATTATTACATTTTATGAAGATAGAGATAAAGGACTTGATTTTACAATAGTCCGATCATACCATTTGATTATCAGAACACTAAACCATTTATGTTTTTAACTGATTACCCATTTATGGCCCATAAGCCGATAAGTGTGCTTGGGCAGAAATGTCACATAGGTTGATAAAGGGAACTAATTTGATGGCCAAATTTGCCGAATTTTAAAGCTATTTTTTCGCATTTTTTCAAATCATAACAAAAATTTTTTTAACTTAGACGACCCATAAACTCAGATTTTATGTTTGTTTTTTGATGAGTTAAAAAAAATCAATTAAAGCTGTCAACGTCATTCGAATTCAATTACAAGGAATTGATGACAATGCGGTATTCTTCAATATTTTCCAATCATTTGACTTTATGGAGGGCCTACAAACAATGTCGGACGGTAATTAAAAACAGTTAAGCTTTATCGCAAAAACTCTGAGATATACAACTATGTGTTAACTAGTGTTAAAAACGTTGCGGTGCTTTATTACAAATAATACAAAATTTTCTAGAGTGGACAGCAAGCGATTATGATGCGTTGATTAAGACAGCCGAATCACGCGGCAAAAAAGATGCCCGGACATTTTATATTCCTTCTTTTGAAATTCAATTTGAAGGAAACATTAATGAATGGATGGATAATTTAGGTATTACTTACTATTCGAAAATTCGAGCAAAACGATTTTTTTTTCTTCATTTACTAAAAAATTCATTTCAGGTGTTCGAAAAATATTTATTCCGGGCGAAGCCGATATGTCACCAATGTTGCCGAACCGAAAGGATGAAGCTTTTGTAAGGAATTTGGTCAATTATAAATTATAACGCGTTTTTAACTTCAATTTGCGTCAACGTAGGTTGAATCTTTCTGAATTTTCACCCTTCGTCAGGATATCCAATAAAATAGCCCGATTTGGTCCGAAATTTGATCCGCATACTGAAAAGGCCAATCATTCATTTTTCAACCTACGTTGACGCAAATTGAAGTTAATAACGCATTATTTTATAAGATACTAAATTTTGATTTTACAAAAAATAACGTGAGTACCCGAAAATAGCAAACATGCCAGATAAATGGCCAGTTTTGGCCCGTACACAAAATGTCCATGCAGCACTATAATCGAACTTCAAAAATGTTTTTTTGATTTTCAATGCGAAAACTAACTGAGCGTAATAAAAGATCAAATTAATGAGATATATTCGCCATAAAGCAAAATTTGCCGTTGATGACACTGGAATAGAAGCATCAGCAGCTACCGCAGCAGTCGTTGCTGATAAATGAAAATGTCATAATTAACATATTATTTGCTGTTAGGTTTTAATATGTTAAGCCTAATCTAAAGATAGCACCGTATTACAAAAAAACTCCAAGCTCCCTGGGGGTCCCGAATCGGGACGTTTATTTTTATGTGATCATTTTTGACTGGTTATTTGGAGACAAACTGTTTACAGTTTTAGCACAAAAGCAACATGAAAGGATTTTTTCTGAAAATGATACATAACTTTAACATAAATTTAAATAAAAGTTAAAAAAAATATGGTTTAAATTAACTGTCAATGAGACATTTTATAAGACTTTTTTTCTCAAAAAGACGTAACTTTTTTTTCCTGAAATTAAGACATTCGTACAGCGCATAATGCGGAAAAAGTTGATGATTTCGTTGTCGATTCACCTTTTCATTTCTCACTATCCGTACAAAAGGAAAACGGCGAACATATTCCGATCTTCATGGGAAAAGTGGTGGATCCACAATCTCCCTAACTCTAATCCACAAAAGCCATTTTACATAGAAAGAAAATACGTGCAAAGAAAAAAACAACAATGGTAACGATTTTTTGCCATAAATTGCTTTTCTAACATGTTACTTCTCATAAAATAAGTTTGATATGTTCATGAACTTCGTCCACCAAACCGTAAGGAATTTTGAAAAATATACCGGTTTTCTATATTTTCATATATTTATGAAAATAGTTTTTTTTTTCGAAAATTTGGATTTAAAATCCGAATCGTATTTAGTAGTACAAAATTTGTACACCGAAATATGTTATTTTTCGGCAAAAATTGCGACTTAGAAAACAGATCCTTAACAGGCGGTGGAGTTAGGAGTCCTAACTCAGGACCCATTGGATTGTCAAAAAATTCCATGAAAAGTAATAAGCCAGAAGCAGTTTTTAGCAGAAAAAAAAACAGTCTGTGAAAAATATATTATCTCGAATAATCAATTTATGATTAACTGCTGTTCATATTTATATATATATATTTTTGCGCATTTCGAATGCATGAGAATAAATTCGATTTGTGAAATGGAGAAGCAACAGTCATTCTATATTAGAGGTGACACAGCAGGTTTTTTGTTTTTGTTTACCTTTTCAGTATTAGGCAGTAGAGAGAAGCTGAATTAGGTAGAGGCCCTCTTCAACATATGTGCAGTATAGGGATTCGTTTGGACTAAAATATAAGATTTTGAAAACATGCATTCAGAGGGTGGTTATAAGGTTTGGATAAAAACAACGGCTAAAGACCTGAAATACTTCTGAAAATCATACGAAGTTAAAAGCTTCTGGAAAAATGGGGGTATTAGTGACAAAACTAAATCTCTAGACGTTAAAAACTGAAAAACTTCATACATTATTAAGTCCTAAAGCTCTTCAGTTTTTAATGAATCTTTAGTTGTGTCGCTAACACCCCAATTATTCAGAAAGTTATAACTTCTAAGGTCGTATGGTTTTTACGTAGTTTTTATTAGATACTAGAGGAATATATATATCAAAAATTTCAATAACATACCGATAAGATTCGACGGTTACCGTCCTAGCTATATTGAAGGTAGGATCGGATTGGGTACAAAAAATTGCCTCTTGAATTGCGTTGACTCCTATTGCAACATCATTGGAATTAAGCGTTCCTACTTTCGCCATCGTAAGACCTAGGTTTAGCACGCTTAGAAATATCATAAATTTAAATATGGTCAAAACATAGACGTACAAATACATGCTTTAAAAGAAGAAATTCCAAATACCCCTTTTCGGGGTCATATGACATTTTTTAACCTCACCAAAAATCCGCCGTCAAAATTGACAGTATTGAAAAATGAAATTTCAAAATATTTCATCGAACCGTTTTCGAGAAACCGATCGGTGCTTTTATACTTTAATCAATTTTCCGGTACTAGCGGATGTAAGATACTGGAGGTCATATTTTCTGTACACTACAATATTTTTTAATATGTTCCCAAAAAAAAAAATTGGTTTCTTGCTCACTACAAGTAAAAAAAACTCTACCTATGTTATTATAATTAAAATAACATACCATGTTTATCGCCAAAGCCGCATCCGATGATTTTGTCACTTTGAGATCTAAAATTTTCGAGCTTCTCTCGTATATTCATTCTAAATAAGGCACAATTATTCGTTAGGGCTTCACTGGCAGTGCAGTCTTGAAGCAGAGCAAAAAAAAAGAAGAAAAAATATTTAGACTAAATCAGTCAGGACAGTTTCAAATATTTCCTTCCACAATTGCGAGCCGATTGGATTGACGTCGGTTTGGCTAATTTGCCCAGAGGCAATTAAAACCATTGTCTTGGCCAATGCAATTGCAATATCCACATCATGGTCAAGGTCAAGGTCGACGGGTG
The DNA here is from genome assembly GCA_004367875.1 of Oikopleura albicans. Lineage (NCBI taxonomy): Eukaryota > Metazoa > Chordata > Appendicularia > Copelata > Oikopleuridae > Oikopleura > Oikopleura albicans. The sequence continues at coordinate 927,613 of SCLG01000011.1, read as the reverse complement.
CTTTGAAAATTAAATGTTTCAAATCTGTCATTTTAGACGGTGTGTAATTCATCTCACAATTTTTCACATCGGTATAAATACTTCGCTCTTCTTTCATAGTATGGAGAAGACAAATTTTCTAAATTATTTTCTTAAATAATATGGCATGAAAAATAATATCTGGATTTATATCTGAAATCCTACAGTACAGTCCTTGATTCCATAAGGGGCGCTTCCATTACGGCCGTTTATCCCAGAAGTTAACGGCCGCTTTTTCCTCCAAAAAGTGATTATCCCATAACGGCCGTTTTTATTAATGTATTGAAAAATAAGGCATTTCAATGCAAGTGTCAGAAATTAACCATTATAATACAAGACTGGCACATAAATCATCACGAAAAAGTCGTAAAATAAACATTTCAAAATAAAATAGGCCATTTTATTTCAATTTTTCACAAATTAACCCCATGAGGGACCTAATTCCATAACGGCCGTTTACCCCATAACGGCCGCTTTTTTCGAGAACCGAAAACGGCCGTTATGGAATCAAGGACTGTAATCGTTTTAGAAAAACTTTGAAAAGAAAAAAATCAGAAATAATTTTCGAACAGACTTGGCCAAAACCTGTGCACGTATGGACTGTAGTGGAAAAATCCTTATTAAAATACTTGAACACATAATTCGGACGTTTGACCGAATTAGCACCTGAGATACGGGTTTAGTGTAATTTTCTAACCTGATGGAAAAATAAAAAGGCTGTAATTTGTTTAGCAATGTCGGTTTGTTTTCCGACAACAATGTCGAAAACTTCCTTCCATCGCCCGAATCCAACTGCCGGATTCAACACTGCGTTGAGTAGCTGCTCAATGGACGTCGAATCCGGAGAGTTAATGTCAAAAAGTAACTCAAGTCCAATCCAGCTATATTCTAAATTATTGCGTCGCTGGAGGAATCTAACGGCGGCCGGCACGTCACGCGCGGCGATTTTACACTTTGCCGCCTGGACCACATTACCGCCCAGTGCCGAGCGCTCCGCCCATTGGGTTAAGATTTTTTCGATAATGGGATGGTCTGGTTCGAGTTTTAACCGCGCTAAGCATAAAGCATCACGATATAATCGCCCCTTCAAAAGCATTTCAACCGCGCGCTCAGATTTTCCCAACGCCAGCAAATATGTTGACGCCTGTAATCGTTATTTATTTTGTAATGTTTTTTGCAAAGTCATAGGGCGACCAATAAAGCTCTTACAAGTGGCTAAGATTTTATTTGATCAGTGTGCCCACTGAGCACTGCCCAGTTATACCTCCACAACAATTTCCGGAAAAGTGGACGGTTAACATCTACATGCCTAGTGGCAACGTTAGTACTGGACGGTTAACTACGCACCCTACGTATATAATCCTATTTTGTATTGTTATATAGGTTAGTTATAACTTATCACCTCTTTTTGAAGGTCAGATAACAAAAGAGGTCGGGTGAAAAAACTGACCATACATTTGGATTCGCAAACATTTTATTTACTAAATTAACAACGGCCTTTGCAAAATTTTGAGCATCATCAAGTTGGCGAACGTATTTTTCAACAACATGACGCCAAACAATTTGACCGGCACTTGCTGAAAGCGCGACTGCATAATCGTTCAATGGCTCATTCTCTAATATGTGGCTATATTTGGGCTAAACTTTAGTTGTCGAGCGAAAAAAAAAGCTAAGCGCCAGTTAAAACTGTCCAAGGAAGATACAACATTTATGTGAGCGTAAATATTTCCTGGATTTTTTTTCCTTTTTTTGTATTAACTATTATTCGAATTCTTTATTTCGAATTCTTCATTTTAGCGCAATTTATCGTACTCATCCTACGAGTAAGCCGAAAAAAAATTTTGTCGAGCCCAGACTAAATGAGGATAACCAGGTCGATAATTCAAGGGAGTTTGTATTGTTGGTATTGGCGGGGGATGTGGCTAATTCGTTCCAGACAATCCGCGTCATGGATTGATCCGAATTGTCCGAATAAAATGACAAGTGATCAATCGATTCCGTGCAATGCTCCCCATTAATCAATTGATTGAGCTTTAATAAATCATCTATAGGTGCGTTATTGTCGCTTTGGGAAAGTGGGCTTATTGAGAGTAAAAAATGTGGGCTGAACCCTGATTAAAAATTGGTTAGATTTGTATGTGGGTATAAGGTAAAAAGCAAACACCTTAATTGTATTTATGAATTATCATAAAAGGTTACGACCTTATTTCTCTGACAAGTATAGCCTATACTGTATAGGTCAGAAAAATTCAATAGGAATGATTATATAGAAAACAATTCAAAATAACGTGATCTCATCCAAACAAAATGTCGTCGACAAAATGTGAAAATTGTAATTTTTTCTCAAAAAAATGAAAATAATTTTAAGTCGTAATACGACTCGTATGTTTTGAACTCAAAACTGAATTTCTTTTTTCGATTTAATTTAACCTCTGTTGTCACGTTCTCATCAACTGTCAAACCATCAACTTTGATTGCTGCTTTAGCATCATTGTGATCAACTTGGGCAATGTGGGCAACTGGCTTCTTTTTGCTCTTTTTAGTATTTTTATTCTTGCGACTTTTGGTGGTTATTTTGTGGTTATTTTGTCAAATCGAGGCGTTTTAAGCCAATGGGTAACACTGGTAATACCAGTCTGGTATAACTAAAAGTTTATATTCTAGATCCGTCGAAAATAACCCCCTTTGTTTATCGATTCTAATTGATTTTTGGGGCGGATTAGACTCAGTACAGTCCTCGGCCCTCCAACAGTGCAAAATATAGTCATCACCGCCGGAATATATTTGGCCCGTGTGTGCCCAGAAAACAGACAGAACGGCACCTAAATGTCGCCGAAAGTTTGCGATTGTCGCACCATCGTCAACATTCCAGATTTGAACGGTGCCATCAAATGATGCTGTGACCAATTGGGTCGCATCCGGCGAAAAATCCAAGTCTGATATGCGCTCCGAATGGCCGGCCAATCGGCGATGCGCGGTAAGGCTAGGCGGCCTCGAAAGTGAAAGTGAACCACTATTAGACGCCGATGCGAAAATTTCACCAGAAGTGCTGAATTTCATCACTGTGATATATTTCGTGTGGAGATCAGTTCTAGGGTATGCAGCCGGTTTATTAATACGAGAGTTAAATATTTCTATTTATCTATTTTTATCCGTCATGATCATTTGACATGAATTCTTCATATTTCAATGAATATATCAAATTTCAATGCGATTTAAAAGGTGTTCAAGTGTTTTCTTTTAAGTTAGTTTGCGTCCAAAAATTTATTTTCAAAAATACCATTCCCGAAAACATTTTGGACACAAATAACCATTGAACAACAAGTAATTTAGAAGAAAAAAATTGATGTCAAATTCGATGTATCGATCGTAAAGACAATTTTAAACAAAATGTTTGAACATTGAAATCAAACCGGTAAATTTCGGTCAATTTATTGTTTAAACTTTGAAGAACAAACTTATTATTACAAATTTCTCATCATTATATGTTTATAAAATATAATATATATGACACCTTTAGGGGTCAAATTACATTTAAAAAATCCAATTGGTACCCCAATCAGATGTGTCATCAATAAGCTCAAGGTCAGACGCGGAGACCAATTGAATTCGGCCACTGTCAAATCCAAATGCAATTATTTTGTTGTCATGTGATGTGGCATGTGCACTAAACTTTCCATTAAATTCTGTATCGAGAAGGGTTCCATTGGTCAGGGCGGCGTCATGTTTAATGATAAGGCCATCACCCCCACAAGAAAGTACGTCCCCGTTGCCGACGAAACCCACGGAATAAACGGTCTTTTTATGAAATTTTGGCGAATTCGACACCTTATTGCTACTTGCGTTCCAGAGTCCAACTTTTCCATGCTCAGTTCCAAACGCCAACTTGATCTCGGCGGGATGCCAGGCCAAAGCGGTCACTTTTTCCTTAACTCCTTGCCAAANCGAGAAGGGTTCCATTGGTCAGGGCGGCGTCATGTTTAATGATAAGGCCATCACCCCCACAAGAAAGTACGTCCCCGTTGCCGACGAAACCCACGGAATAAACGGTCTTTTTATGAAATTTTGGCGAATTCGACACCTTATTGCTACTGGCGTTCCAGAGTCCAACTTTTCCATGCTCAGTTCCAAACGCCAACTTGATCTCGGTGGGATGCCAGGCCAAAGCGGTCACTTTTTCCTTAACTCCTTGCCAAATGGTTTGAATAAATGTTGGCTCAATTTCGATGTTCCAAACCCGAAGCATCCCATCGCCCACGCCAAACGCGACTAGATTCTCATCAACGGGCGACACGCCACTACTGTTAACAGGAGTGACTCCAATTCGGAGAAAATAGACAGCTTTTCATTTAGGTTGTTCCTAAGAGATGAAAATTTAAAAATTGATTTCACGAAAAAGCTGGCTATACTAAAGGATCAACAAATGGGTCGTTTTTCTCTTTCAAAAATGACCTTTATCTTACGCAGTATTTTAGCATGGCTTGCTTACAACAATCCTTTCATAACTATAAGTTATGATTGTATTAATACTATGAATTGGAGCCCTCCCTATACACAAATCCGCCATTACTCGTCAGTCCAAATTTTGGCTTTCGAATAACCATATCCCAAACTTTAATGTCCCTGTCCATTGATATCGACACAAGCCGATATGAAGAAACTGCTAAGCCAAAAACGACCCGTTGATGTGTCAAATCGGTTTGATTTTCACAGAAAATTTCATAAACTGCCTTTTGCTTTAGATCGGCGCGATTCAAACGCCATAAAATAATGTCACCACCGTTGCCGGATGAAAGGAACTCGTGCTCTTCAATTCCACGGGTTAAGGCAATCCAGCTTCGCTGGGCGTCGTCACTCGATCTAAGGGTTAAATTAGTACATGAAAGATACCCAAAGGCCTTATAAACATCTGAAACCTTTCACGTATATAATTATTTTCCTAAAAACATGATTTCATCGCAAAAATCTGAAGGCTTTTTTCGGACTGCAAGTCGAAAGAAACAACTTTTTTTTCTCAAAAATAGCAATCGAACCTATTTAGAGGCTTCAACGGCAAAATATTAGCTGCTGATCTAACGGTTTAACCCGAAACAAAAAATTTCAAAAACGCGGTCTTCGGTCTCTGTTTTCTGTGAATCCGTTATGTTAGTAATACTAATGTATGTTAATTGATTTGATTTTGACAAAAACCTTTTTGACTTGTACCCACTTGCTTTGGGTAATTTTAGAGTCTGTAAACATTTTGAGTCGGACGTTGACCAAACTTTTATATTTCGATCTTTGGCCGTTGAAATCAATTCGTTATCCAACCAAAGGAAGCTCTAAAATTAGAAAGTTACAGATTGAAGCATATTAATTATTAAGGAAAATATTATTAGTGAGTTTTCATCACAAAATTTTATCAGCTACAGGGGTAGGTAATACCTACTAGGTATAAGACTTATAGGCCCTATGACCTAAAATGGATTAAAAAATGATAATAAAACAAACTCACTACGAACTAAATGTTAGACCTTATGACCAACCACTACGTGTAGCTGTACTATAGCTGTATGATTCCATACAAATGATTCTAATTCGAATTATTTATTATAATCTTAACCTGAAAAATTGAAAAGCTTGAAGACGTTATAAATTATACGTTATATAACTTATAACGTTATATAATTTATAACGTCTTCCAGCTTTTCAATTTTTCAAGTTTAGATTATAATAAATAATTCTAATTAGAATCATTTGGATGGAAAAATACAGCTATAGTACAGCTACATGTAGTGGTTGGTCATAAGGTCTAAAATTTAATTCGCAGTGAGTTTGTTTTATTATGACTTTTTATATAAATTAATATTAAAAAAAAAGTCTTCCTAATGTGGGAACGACCATTATTTGGCGTATTTCATAATTGATAGATTTTCTCTGAATGATTCCTTGGTAAGGAATATTCTTACCTGAATATCCCCATCGTGACCGCGTAACTTCCCAGCGCATGTTCCGGTCTCTAACTGATAGATGTAAATAATGCCAAATGTGAATCCAACGGCGCAAATCGTCCCATCATCGCTGATTCGAATAACTTGGACATCTTGATGTTGATCTGGCTGTTTGATATTTGTGTAAGATCCATCTCCAACCGCATAAATTAATACAGTTGCCTTGGTGCTGATTTTTAGAAGAATTTTTTTTGTTCATTACACTAGTTTTATACATTATCCTCTCAACTCTCTCTGTTTGTGGGTACATTAAATCAAGTCTATGAACCTTATTGTTACAAAAAAAAAGTCTACAATAAATGAGTTTATTTCTAAAAAACTGCCTTTGCATCTCCAGACACAATATATGATGAGTTTGAATCAAGTGCGGTTATTCCACAATTGTGGTCGGAAAAACTCGAGTGAAGAGAGAAACGATTTTCATCAATGTTCCATAATTTAAGAATACCTTCTTCACCACCAGAAACAACCAGCTGGGACGTGATTTTTGAGACGGCGGTACATTTTTCTGGATGGGCATGTATTGAAAAACCGTCATAAATGCCTAAAAAATCAAGTCATTTAAAATTGTAGCTAACAGCAAATGCAATGCCTTAGAAAAACATTAAACAGATGTGAATGCATTTGAAAAAAAAACAAATGAAACTTTTACCACGTAGGTTACTTTTCGAGAAATTAAACTACAAGATTTAGACGTAGATTAATGATATGTTAATAATATTATTAATCTAGTTTTAGGATAAAAACTAGGGGAAAACTCCAAAAATAACCTTTTTTGTCTACGTACAAGCTCAAATGAGTGTAATTACACTCTTTCAAATATACAATATATTACCGTAAATGTATTTGAAAGAGTGTAATTACACTCATTTGAGCTTGTACGTAGACGAAAAAGGTTATTTTTGGAGTTTTCCCCTAGTTTTTATCCTAAACAACCTTTCGTGTAAGTTACTTTTCAGACCTTTTTGAGAGTTTTATGTTTTTTTCTGGAGATTCGTCTGCATAGAATCAGACATTTTCGATTTAAACATTTTTATAGGCTCTATTGAAGCCTCTACTTTTAGAGGGTCTTCAAATCAAAAAATAGTATACCAGATGATAAAGCATGAATCACTGATAAAAATTCATTAGAGATCCCCAAATTTTAACCACTAATTTTGGCGACTCTGTAAAACAACAACGTATATTAAAAGTCAGCTAGTTTATCTTTATATTCCTTAATTACATGCATCTTAAGAGTTAATATGGAAGCGGTACACCGCCTACGTAAGTAAGTTAACAATCTTTCAAGTAAAACAAATTTTTTTTATCGATTTTGGATAAAAAATCATCTAAATTTAACTAAGTTAACAGTTTTTTTTACGTTTTGCACCGCGGAAGTTTTAGAAAACGTAAAAAAACTGTTAAATTTAAGTCGATTTTCTTTATTCAAAATCGACAAAAAATTTTGTTTTATTTGAAAGAGTGTAATTACACTCATTTGAGCTTGTACGTAGACGAAAAAGGTTATTTTTGGAGTTTTCCCCTAGTTTTTATCCTGCACGACCTTTCGTGTAAGTTACTTTTCTGACCTTTTTAAGAATTTTATGTTTTTTCTGAAGATTCGCCTGCCTATAATCAGACATTTGTGATTTAAACATTTGTATAGGCTCTATTGAAGCCTGTACTTTTAGAGGGTCTTCAAATCAAAAAATAGTATACCAGATGAATCAGGTATATCCTGAGATGATAAAGCATGAATAACTGATAAAAATTCATTAGAGATCCCCAAATTTTAACCACTAAAGGCTGATTTTGGCGACTCTGTAAAACAACAACTTTATTATAAAGGCTTTATGCAGATTGTATAATCCACTGTGGATTCTAACAATTCTTCACATACTGCGGCGGTCCCATTATATTGTCAACGTAAATAACTGCCTACAGACAGTAGTACATAGAGGTTTATTAAAGGACGCCTAAATACGGCTTTAAATCAGTAAAATGAACTGATTACCCCGCCTAAACTTATGATATATCGCCATACATCGTCAAATGCGGTATGTACCGTATATTAAAAGTCAGCTAGTTTCTCTTTATATTCCTTAATTACGTGCATCTTAAGAGTTAATATGGAAGCGGTACACCGCCTACGTAAGTAAGTTAAAAATCTTTCAAATAAAACAAATTTTTTTATCGATTTTGGATAAAAAATCATCTAAATTTAACTAAGTTAACAGTTTTTTTTTACGTTTTGCACCGCGGAAGTTTTAGAAAACGTAAAAAAACTGTTAAATTTAACTCGATTTTTTTATCCAAAATCGACAAAAAAATTTGTTTTATTTGAAAGATTGTTAACTTACTTACGTAGAAATTCTACACACTTCTCATTAAGTTAAAACCTTTTCACTTTAATCTTGTTAACATACGTATGTAGGTGGTGTATCTGCATTTTCTTTCTCTTAATTACCTTTTTTATCCGAGTACAGATACGAAAACAGTGAGGTTCTTGAGGCAAAAACAAACTGGTTCTCGGAAATGGCGATTAAAACCGACGACGCATACCAATTGGGCGACGATGGAATTTCCATTTCGAAAAAACCATTCAAAAATACAAAACCAAAAATAGACTACAACGAATACATACACGAAATACAAATATTCTGATTTGAAAGAAAAATATTATTTTTCTTGACGTGTCAAGTTACAACCAATCAGAATCGAGGAATATCCGCACATGCGCCAATTGCTATCGATGTTTTTTCAAACTTTCAATTTCGAAAAAATGAATAAAAAAGGTAAATACATTTACGTTTATAATATAAACTTTATATTTATTGAATTGATGGATATACATACTACATTAGGTAGGTAATGTTCCTGGCCATTTTATACAAAAAAGTTTTGAATAAAAAAATCGGTTTTTATAAAAATAGACCCGGTAGTTTGAACAATTTCATATGTATAGGATTTATTTCAAAAGTATGATTTTAGGATATTTACGTAGATAAACAATTAAAAACTGGAGTATATAGACAGTCATACATATATCATGACATCACGTATATCATGACAATGATTATATGGGTCTAAGCCTTCGCGGGGCTGCTCTGTCATGGCATTGGTTACTTGTGTACAACTTTTTTAGGTAGTTTAAATCATTAATTATCTATTGATTC
>SCLG01000011.1:885652-911803 GCA_004367875.1 Oikopleura albicans | reverse complement strand
TGTACAGTGTGAGTATTTTTCAACTTTCAGTCTCGCCTATGTAACGTTACAAACATATGCGACTACGACATGTCGCGACAGTCGTATATCACTCACACGGTAAGAGCGAAAATGTAATCATAACACTGCCGATTCGGAATGTAATTTAGCACATAATAATCTATGGTGTGTGATTATATACATTAGAAAAAAGGAGAAATATCCACTGCCAAAAATCTGTAAACACTCGTCAAAGTATGACTATTAATTGTTGGGTGCGCATTTTTGCGTCTTTTTAATAAGCTATTTTCGCCATGAAATGCTCCGAGGACACAATTGTCTCAGTTTAATTTTGACAGCCCTACGTTGTCAAGAAAATCGCGAAAACCCAAATTTAATCAATTGCGAAATATTCGAGTTATGCGACAGTTTTATGAGGAACCAATTATCGCCGGCTACATTCGGATTCTATTTTTTTTTGACACGCAAGGAAAGCGAAATTCAATAAATTTAAGATTCAATTTGCATATTTTATTAGTTAATTCCAAAAGCTGTTACAATACACCACGCGAGAGTATTTGTAAAATAGAAAATAAATATTAGAAAAACACAAAAAGCGTCGTTAAAATTGCTAGGTTGGGCGCAATTGGCGATTGGGTGTAAAATACGCTTTAATATAACACTTTTTTTAACACGAAGGTTTTTTCATACGTGATCAACTTACGGTATCTATCATTTTTCACTTTTTTTACCTTTTTAAATCTCACCAAAAATTGATTTTTAAGTTGGTTAATGGGAAACTCAACGCCTTGATGGGTTAAAACGACAGCAAAAGACTATTTCATACTTGATATTTTCGGAACCACTTAGTACATATTTAGGCACATCTTTGTTATAAATTTTCACCAACAAGATAAGGCGTTGAATAGATAAGAAAAAACAGTGAACCTTAATGATAATCATCACTTAATCCGGTTTTTGAGGAATGCGGATTTGACAAGTCTTTGATGAAGTCGGAGCGACTTTTAAGTACCAAACTTCGTTTTTTTCGAGTGGATGATTTGCTTACAGTAAATAGCAAATGGGAAACGGCTCTTGAAGTTTGATTTTTATTTTTGATAATTATTTAAAGACGCGTAAAGCCGTTTGAAGGCAAATAAAACGCCGGTTTAGAACTGGGTGCAGGTGCCGCGCGGAACGCATTTCCGATTTCCACATCAAACGGTACGCGTGCTTTAGCAAAGAACTGCTAAAAACCAGTCCGGTGGCAATTTTCTCAGTGACTTAGTTTTGCTAACACGGCATTAGACTACGATTATAACGGAACATCTTTTTTCATTTTTTACCCTACTTTTTTCGTCTTGTAAAAATGTGTTTTAATACTTTTTAACCGACGAAGACCGCTAAGCGAAAATTGGCCATACAAGCACAATTTTTATTTTGAAATTTGAAATTTGCCGTTATTTTTTGCCTTTAAATGTAATTAATTGAAATTAAAATGTTTTTATACAGTTTAACTTCATGCGCGTCTTTTTCGGGTTTAACCGTTAACAACCGTCGAAAGATTTTTGTCCTTAGTCCCCATTAAACGCCATTTTTGGGTTCTTCTATGGAATTCCAGTCAAGTAAATGACATATCAGTTTTGCGTGACATTTCCCAATTCACCGCTTTGCCCAATTAGTCGGTGCCAATTATTCTTCTCTTAAATAGGTGATTTGAAGATCAAAGGTCAAATTTGTTTACTGACCATTTGCTGATTAGCGGAAATGAAATATCTTTACGATTGTCTCTTGTGAAAAATATTTTCGGATGACAACGGCATTTGCATCGGTATTTAAATTCAATATACCGTCATTTCACATCATATCGAATTTTATTTCAAGGGGCATATTTCACAGCTCTTATCGGACTATTAAATTGATGATACCGTGTGATCGTCTACGCGCACGGTCTTTAACGTTCAAACATACCCGACCACGTACAGTCGCATGTGACTAGAACGGTCACCCTTTTTTGTTACGTTAAATGTAATTTTCTATACCCTATTCAGAGTGTCATATGCCCGGCGTCTTTTTTCGTAATTTCTAGACGGTGAAATTTCCCTTGTTTGAAAATCACAACGTACATGTAATTCATACAAATTATCATTTTAAAAGCCTGGTTTCGGTAAAGGTAAGAATATATTAACTTTTGTATGGATTCTAGCCTTGTAAAATTACAATAAACAAGTGAGTTTCATAGCAATTTTTTGCGAGCAGAAAAAACTTGAGTTTTCCATTCTGAACTACACAAGATTAACGTGGGGAATTCATATGCCACGCTGAGTAGAATCAAAATACTGTTTATTTCCGTTAGTTCATCAAAACTTTCCCTTAACGATGTTTTGACCTTTTTGCTTCTTGGCCGCCAGTTGCGGCATGGTTTCCACTGGCACCTGAGGTTTTCGGAAACTAGTAGATCGAAAATTATTAATTTTAGAAAGTTTTTCCTGGTGTTTTTTGACATATCAAAAGTATTGGATAAATAGCAAAATTGATTTTGTCCTATTTTCTATTAAAATTATGTTTTGATCGATTAAACGAAAGAAAAATTGCCTGTTGTTACTCAAGCGTAAAATTATTTAACAGGGATAATTTCGCGAGTTTTTTTTTGACGCTTTTTGTTCATTCTCTGACTGGCCCTATAATAAACATACAATAAAACAAACGAGTGATTCGGTACCATTTGGCGTAACTGAAAATTTTCTTTGTAGTTAATGTATTGTTTAGTGTTCATTATGCGTAACTGATCTCGGTCCTGTATGATGTATTTTCTTTTTGCGCTTTTTTTTGCCCTGGCCGAGTGAATTGTTTCGAAATACTTCAAAAGGACCTGAAAACAGAATAATTATTCATCGTGTAATGAAATGCTGCGTGCAATACGTCTTTGTATTTGCGTGATAAAGATACCGTGAGATGATTCAAATTGCATTTTCTCATCTGGATCGCCGGGTATCACACTTGCTTAATCTGAATGGGAAAATGCAATTTGTAATTTTATTCCAAAAAATCTTTTTCGTATTGTTTTTCGCCACACGAGGTGATTTTTGAGCTTCAAAGTAATTTTCAGCTGAAAATGTGGAATAAAGGTTTGCATTTCATATTTGGGCTGGGAAAAAGGTAAACTGGGTCAAGAACGCAAACAAGTGCAGTTTTGTTTACTTCAAAAATTTAGTTTTTAATAATTTGTTCTCATTTTTGGTTAGTTTCTGTAATATGAATGGGTAAAATCATGAATTTCAGTTTCAGCTCTCAATATCCCGATATTTCACGATAACAAAAAACTATAAATAATAATAAAATATGAAAATCTTATTGCCTAATTTGTGTGAAAAACTGTAAAATGGTATAAATCACATAGTTGTTTATACCGTATAATTTTACTTTTAAAACACGCTAATATTTCTTTCATTCTAGTTGAAGTCAGTTTTGACCCTGACCTTATAACCACCGTGTATTATTTTGGGGCAAAGCATAAACTATTCATATTTCGTATTTTTTGTCCTGGCATTGTCAATTAAGAAGATGGAATTTATTTGAAATTCCCAGCCAAAATGCGAAAATGTTTTAATCTGTGTCGGTTTTCTATTTGAACAATATTGTGAGGTGAACGTGAACATATTCCCACAGTTTAGAATCACTTTCGCACAAATGCGATATTCAAATGGTATAATTCCACGACTCCTAACTTGAAAAATGCTACTTTTTTTATATTTTCCCAGATTTCATTGTAACGTTATTTTTATTATTGTATGGATTCAAGTGGTGTTTTTGACTTGAACATATCAAATATAAAACATGCAGATAACCGTTATTATGAAAATTCAAGCATGCTTCAGACTTGTATATATGGGAAATTCACATCATTTACAATTTGTAAATATAGCTTAAATTTTTTGAATGATGAAAATAGGACATAGCTGACGAGCAAGTCTTTAGTATGCTTTGAATTTTTTTTTTTGGCGAATTTGGACTTTTCGGACTTAGAAACGTTGCAAAAGTTTTTGTGCAGTTGATCGCGAGCAGTTATTGTATGGCATACAATGTATGCCAAAGCCAAAATTTGCCGTTTTGTATTCAAGAAAACAATACGACGCATTTTTCGTTCTATTACTTTCTAGAATACAAAAAGGCAAATTTTGGACTTTGACATAATAAACAAACCGAATATAATCTAGAAAATACGGAAACGAAACGTTAGGAATTCATGCTTAACGATAAGTAATATTACAATGATAATATATCCTTATTATACTGACTTATTTTTTTATATTTTTCCCACATTGGGGTGTAATGGCATATTTTTATCGTACGAATTCAAGTGGCGTTTCTGACGTGGACATATAATGTGCCATGGGAACATGCAGCAAAGCGTTGTTATGATATCAATATGCGAATGTCGATTTATCATTCTGCCTAGGCATGCCTTTACTAAATATGCCAGAAAAATAGAGCGGAAATGGCACGAAATTCCAACGCATATCGCATTCTTTGCATACGGTTAAGTGGATTTAAAACTCGAGTGCGCTATTTACGCGACCATTTTTGCTCGGAAAAACTGATTTGTGTCGGTAATTTACCAAAGCCATTCTTATGAGCCCATATTCAATGACAAGTATACGGTTTATGCAATAGACAATGTACATTTAAAAAAAAATAGTACGTATTTTGTTTCTCTAACCTTAAAAAAGCACAATAAGTGTAATGTTTTTTGGAACAGCTGTTTCGTCGCAATAAAAAATCAAATAAAACTTGATTCTTAAGATTTTCAGTTTTTGTCCGTTTTGATCCAATGTCATCAAATCACGTGAAAAGGAAGGGTATTTTTCTGTTTTTTTTTGTAAAATTACTTAAGGGGTTTAAATATTAAAACTTTTACTAACTCTCCGGTAACAGTTTGATCCCATGTGACAAAAAATGTCACGCGAATGTCGATTTATCATTCTGCTTTTACTAAAAAATGGCAGAATATAGAACGGAAATGGCACAAAATTCTAACGCATATCTTATTTTTGCATACTGTTGAGCTGGTATAGATAATTACAGATGCATGATATATCATGATAAGCAGCGAGCACACATTGGCAACCCCTCATTTATTGTCTATCTTTGTCGAAATCAAACACTTAAATTTCAATGTCTTTCGGAAAATGTGGTAGATAACATCTGGACTTTGTTACCAACCACTTGTTTTACCAGCCGTTTTTTAATTATTATGATTGTATGGAATTAAACTCTAGCCTTATATTTTTCACGTTTTCGGCAACTTACCTCTTAGAGAGGCGGCTACAAAAGTTAACGTACTGCGTCGCTGCTGTGTCAAATTTGTCATTTGGTACACGGCGTTATAATTTATAAGGTCCGGGATTCGGTGCGCCATTAGGTCTTTTTAGGACAAGGGTCGCAACTTATGACTCATACTAGTAAGTTATAAGGACTGCTTAGACACTTTTTACTAAAATCAGGTCTTTTTGAGAAAAAAAATTAATAAATCATGTCAGTCTCGATTTTGTACACAAAAATGTACATATGAATTTAAGATAGTAAATTAAATGTTTTAGATATTTCAAAGTGAACGTTTTTAGGTTTTTATTGCAACAAGAGGGTTAGAATATTAATTAAGTTACATGAGTTTTTTGTCAACTTTCCATTGACATGGCAGTAAATTGAACATTTCGTCCTAGGACGGCAGAAATTCAACCGCATGTTTTGATGTGTTCGTCCGGTAAATGTTGATATAAGCAAAACGCAAAATATCACATTAGAATTTTCGTAGCGGTTATCCCCCACCGGATGTGTTTCAAACCGAATATTATTTTAATGTCGTTCGACATCCTAAATGCCAAAGCCCACTTTATCAAAATGCTATAATTTATCGAAAACAAATATTATTCCAGATTTAGAAAAAAAAACCTGCCACATCGAAACCATAATGCAATTTTGATAGTGGCCACCGTACCGGAACAGAGTGATATCATTATCTTTTTTGTTTATTACCCTTTAACGGGCTATGTTTACGACATAACGTACACTGATATTTATATCGATAACTTAATCAGATTAAACAGGGAACTTACCTCTTAGAGGAAAGCGTGGGCCGTATATGCTCCCGTTTGTATTATGCTACTGCTTTTTTTCTCGAAATATCCAAAAATGAATGTACTACGTCGCTGTCGGGTCAAAATTGTAATTTGGTTATAAGGTCTGAGATTCGATGCGCTATTAGGTCTTTTTGAACTAATGAGTCATTAGGACTGCTTAGACACTTTTTACTATAATTATGTCTTTTGGAGGAAAATTTCAATAAAATCATGTCGTTCTCGACTTATTTAGGTAAAGGTACTCATTAGACGTACATATGTGGTTTGGGCGTATTTTTAATTTTCTTCAACTTTTAGTTGCCATTTAAGGGCGCAGAGACTGCTACAAAAAGTTTGAAAAATAAAACAAAAACGGGACATTGAAATACACATCCTTTTGTTAGCGACGATCCCGGTTATAAACCCAATTCAAGGTTTATAATTTTTTTTAATTTAAAACTGTGATCGCGGTTATCGACCGGAAAAGACGAATTTCATTCATTATTTTTTTTTGTTTATTGCACATTAACGGGTCACGGTTATAACTACGATTAAGATGGACTAGTTAATGGTGCATGGGCTGATTAATGATTTGGCTTTTTGAATATAATCGGTGATCGCCTGATGGTTATCTACTTCCGATGATCATCCGGTTACGCAACGCTCCGTTACGCTCCCCTGTTAAAATTGTACGTTTTTACACATTTTGTCAAAAACTCATAATTGGCATGAAAATGAGGGCAAATAATGAAAATGTCATCGCCAAATTGATCTTATTTTTTTAATCCAATGAAGGATCCGCCATTGGATTAAAAAGTACGATCAATTTTCCAATGACATTTTCTGCATTTTGCGTGCAGTTGCTAAATAACGTATACTTAACCAATTACGACCTCCTTTGTAAATATAGTTTTTGCTTTGTTTGACGGGACTAAAATTGTTCACATTTATTGTTTTAAAGTTTAAAGGCCGATTTTATTTGAAACAATATTTTCAATAAAAACTCAAGACGCGTCTCGTTCAAAAAAAAATTTAAATTTGAACCTTCGCGGAGTTTGACGAAAATCATACGGGAGGAGCCCATGACGAGAGGAAGCCCTAGAAGAAAATTGCTTTAAAAAGGCGAGAATGGGCCGGAAAATGCGCTGGTCGTCAAACACATAGGGACATAATTAGGGCTAATTTTTCGTATGTTGTTGCAAAGCATTTTATTACGGGTATTTGACCACGGCGCTTCTGATTTTGACACTTACAACCGCTAAAACCCAACCGGTTAGGAAAAAATCACCATTTACCACTAAAATTTCATATTTTTTGGCTCTGGTATGCGTCCGCATTGCTCCGCAAGCGAGATTTTGGAAACACAAATATAGGTTGCATCAGCGGTCATTTTAATATATGTCCCTAAGATGGGCTTAGATGGGCCCGACCACCGTCCCAACTAGTAAGTTCTCGTAATTTTTGAACGTTAATACAGTCGTTCAACGCATATATTCACACCTCATATATAGGCAAAAATGTCATATCTGAACACATTTTGCCCTAAGATCATGATGACGCGTACCAATGGCCTATTTTTGCCCTCTAGCGTGGACATTTTTGGCCGATTTTAGGCCAAGGATACTTATACGGGATTACTCATGTGAAAGTGTCAAGATATAAGTTTAACAACTGTAATGAAAATATTCTTATATAGTGTTAAAATAAGTCAACTATTAAGTATATCTTCTAAGCGTTTTGGGTAAAATCTAAAAAAACATCATACGGTAGGCAAAAAATGTATTTTAACAAATCTGGATCTTATCAACCTTCGTTTTATTGTTAAAAATATGAAATATAGAAAAAACGCTGCCGATTTGTGTAAGCCTAATTTGACACGGTATTTAATTAACGTAAAACAAGGTGCTTGTGTTACGAGCTCAAGAAAAAAATCAATGATACTTCCACCGAGCGCGCGGCATGCTCTCTTTCATCTCGCGATTTGATTACCTAAAATTACATGAGTAGAAAGGCGCATCTAAAGGTCAGATTATATCGAATCAACTTTGCCTTTATTTTTTTTTTCATTTTTTTCGCGTTTGATCATCTCAAACTTTGATGCAGTACGCACGGATTACGACGGGGGATAAACCGTACTTATTTTTTTACGATTTCTGCAACCCTTTGTTGTTAGGTTTTCGTTTCAAGTGAAAGTTCACCGTGAAATGAGCTAAAAATATATCGTCATCGTTCTCAGGGTTTGACCCGGACCGCCTTTGGTAGGGCAGCTTAATTGAAATTCGAAGGGTAGTAATACTACCGTAGTAAAGTCTTCAATCTCATGTTTGCCCTCTCACATAAAATTCCGGCGTTTTTTTGCGTATTTTCTAGATGGGGACAAAAAAGTAGATTTTTTAAACTCATTCGACTCGTAGAACATAAATTTTAAAATAGTCGCTAGAGAGCTTTTTTCGGAAAGGCTTTTCACGGTCAAAATGTGTTCTGGCATCAAATTTGGTCGGATTTTTAATTTTGTATTTCAAATGTGTAATCAAAAGGTCAAACTGCATCATATATGTGAATTTTGAAGAACAAATAGAACTACCTATCTTTCATTTTCAAAAGTTATAAAATAGCCTCATGGAAATGATCGAAGCGTTGCTTGAATCAGAGCCAATTTTTGAGATCACAGCGAACGCTATATAATAAGTACTACTGTAGTTATATAGTTTACTTGTTTTCTGCTCGAATATTTTTTGTTTCGATTTGATGACGAGGACTGTACTAGTATACCTGGGTGGGCCAATTCCGGGACCATTCCCCAATACTTTTACAAAAAGTCCAATTCCTGACGTTTTTTATTCGAAAAAAAAAAATAATTCCACGTCCCAAAGTCCATTTTCTTTTCAATATGACTCAAAGTTACAGGGCTGTGTGGGGTTCACACAAACTATTATCGCAAACATCACATGCTGAATTTTCAAAAATATTTTTTCTCCAGAAAAATATTTTCTAGCCGATTAGGAACATCATGTCAGTTCTCTTCTCAGGCCATGGTGAGAATCCAAGAGAAATTATTTATGAGATTTGATAGACTCTGATATTTATGATAAGATACCGTTTGATTAACGGAAAAATTTACAATCTTGCCTTTTTTTCAACAAATGTTGCATATTTCACAATAAGATTGTTTTATTTACGAATTTCGTCATTTCGTCGAATCGTATTTAAATACTGTTACTTAAATTCAATTTTAATTAGATTGAAAATGTTTAATTTCAATTATAGATCGCCATTTTTTTTGACAATCTATTTTTACTCTGAGTTGCCTTTATTTTGTGGTTTTTTCATATAACACAAATAAACTTCCGTAACTTCTGCACTCCCTACAGTGCCATTTGGCACTGTTTTAATTTACTTCGTTAATAGCTGGAAATCGAGTTATCCCGTATGGGGTTTTTGTATTCCGTTGATACAACCAGCATGGTATTTTTTTGCTAAGACTAATTTCCGATTAACCAGAAATTCACATCCGGTAACCGGATGCAGCTAGGAAAGTCTGTATTAATATTTGTACATCATATAATATGAATCATATTTGATCAATTTATCATAGATTATCCAGAGATTTCTTGATTCATATAAATCGTAAGCTTTTCTTCATAATATATTTTCGGAAAACCTAAATGCTATGTTTAGGTACTTAAATGTTAAAATTGTTGGAACATATTTCAGTTTGGTAATCACTTTCTTTTTGCAAGCATGGCATGAATAAGAAATAAGTAGGAATTTAACCAAAAATTCTACGAGAATTAAACGCAAAATTCGAAAAAACGGGACGAAAAATTTAACGTTGCCATTTTGACACAATCGTGACATCAATCTCGTTTCCCCGCCAAAGAATTTCACTTTACGCGAAAAAAACAAAGTGCAAGTTATCCAACCAAGTAATGTGATAAACCAAAGTCTTTTTTATTACCGAAAAACGTATATATATAAATCGAGCGATGAACATTGCCGATAAGCATTGACCCCGAAAGATTTGACAAGTTAACAGCTCGCCAACAGAAAAAAACTCGAATGCTTTTTTTGGCACGTGGTGAAAATTGCGGTGGTCGGAAAATTAAGTCCAAGTATAACGTTGTTTTTGTGCGCGTCTTTTGACGGTAAATCGTTCTACTTAACAAGCGGAAATAAATCAATTTGGGTCCGAGTGCTGGTGGGAAAATGTACAATTGGATTTGGTCTCAGGGGCAGCTGAGACGGGCTCAATGATATCTTGTGTTGAAAATGACATTTTAAAATTTTTCACTGGTAGAGCTTTGATCGTACATGTTCGAAAAACGGTGCACGAATTTAGCTTGAGACGATTTTTTGTACGAATCGAAATGTAAGCCGCTAAATGTAAATTGTAGGAGCACAAGTGGGTTCTAGATAAAATAGAATAATCGGTAAAAATGTTTTATACATTCGTGTACAAGGGATACCTGATGAAATTTGGACTCAATATTCTTGACTAGAAAAATATTCTCATTTCCCCACCACATCTAGTGTGAGTGGGCCTGCTCAATTTCAGAGGCGGGCCCTGATTGGTTGGTAATACGCACTTTCTTAATGTGCGGTTTTTATGAAAATTCTGTCAAATGTTGATGGTACTTCTTAATGTCCATTTTTCGTCAAACTTATATTTTTGATTTAAAAATGTAAAAACAATTTGTAATACTACTACTACAGTAGTATGCTCCGAAGCCATGGAAACCTGACTTTTTTTGTGAATTTTCTAGATAGTATACATGTATTTAATACATAGCCCAACTATGCCTATTTAAGGGTGGTCTGCTCGATTTGTTTTACCCGAGAAATTTTCACCAAAAAATGTTTGCAAGAAACTGAAATGTCTCAAATTGAGATTATCTAGAAAATATGCAAGAAAAACGCCGTGTGTTGATTTCATGGTGAATGAAATTATCTGGAAGTTCTAGAAAATGTTTTAGGTGTTTTGTAGTAAAAAAAGGAGAAAAGGTGAATCTAGCTTTCATTCATTTATTTTGACATTCATGATATTATTAGAGAGCTTTACCATGTATGAGAAAATAATGTTTCTGCAAAACAAAATTACGATTGCCGTCTACTGGGAAATGTTACTAAAAAGGAACAAGTATCATTACTAAGCGATTATAATTGCAGATCATTTCTTTTTTATCTTTAAAGTAAAGCATAGTTATTTTTTATTGAATTAAACTTGAGGCGCTTGAAGAGAAAGTGGTAAAATAAAAAAATGTGGGAATGTGAAAATGTTCTGTGCTTCCCAGGGGATTGGAGCTTTATTATTTTTTCGCATTGTTCGCAGCGCTACTGCTCAATTCACTGAGCCAGCAACACACATAAGCTAAGTGCGTCTTGGGAGTGCGAAATAAGAAAAAAAATCTTCTTTACACCCAATCTCAGCTGCCCCCTGAGACAATATCATCCATGTTGAAATTGGGCATTTTCCCACCAGCAGTTCGCACCCAAATTGATTTATTTCCGGTTGTTAAGTAGAACGGTTGCCGAAAAAGCCGTTACGCGTGACCTTGAAACCCCTTCATTTCCGATAACCGCAAATTTTACCACGTGCAAATGCATATTTACAATTTTCCTTATAAAGATAACCCCACATTGATACGGTTTGGGCAAAACCTCTCAGTTCAAGGGGGTCAATGTTGAGGCCAGTGTAAGAAATGAGAAAGTTATCTTGTTTTATTTCCTGCGGAAACGGGATTGGCTGTGCACGGAGCGGGAGGAAACGGCATTAGGTCGACATGGCACAAGTTGTCTGGTGAGAGAAGAGCGGAACGTGGACATTTGGCCCGGGATGGGAACGAGAATAGAAGGGAGCAAGATTTTAAAAGCTTTCCTATTTTTTTACGCTGATCGGCGCTACCGAGTCGGCACGGCCGTGTCTGAAAATTCCAATTAGTCTTTGGCCTCAGGACCTTACTATAAATTATTTCAGTATAAATTCTTGTTATACTGGGCTACATGTTGTTCGAGAAATTCAAAATTGCAAATTAATACGTATGACGTCCATGCATGGCCATGTTTGTTTGTTTTCTTTATGCCAGCGCATAACAGGACCTTTATGAACAAAAGTTTATCTTAAGAAATAATTTCCTAAAGAAATATTACGATTTTGTTTTCGTTTAAAAATTGCACGTTGATCTATTATCTTTGTCAACCTAATGTCAAACGTTTGTCGCGGTGATGAGAAGGCAGCTGCGTCAAGGTCAGAGCAAAAAAAAAAATGCTTAAATATTAATCCCTTTTTTCATGCCATTTAAAAAGGCCATTTGCAAAATTAGGCGCTTCAAAGAATGAAATCTTAATTTTTTCTATCGAAGATCATCGCCGGCTAAACTGCCTTATGGTTCCGCGTATTATCTAACATCACACACTTTTTATCTCGTGCGTTTAGCTAATACTACATCATAAAGAAATTGAGTATTGATTTTAGCTAACTATATGCGTATTGGTTTCTTGCAAAATCTGTATTTGATATTTATAAAACTTTTTTTCCTTTTAACTCTCGCGGATATTGCTGTAACTTTTAGCACTAGCTTTTTTGCCACATCCATTTACTACCTGTAAACATTTTTTTTAGATATGGTCGTCCGGACGTTTTTAATTTCGAAAAAGTTGAAAAGTGAAGAGAAAATATTAAATACCAATATCACTTGGGAAAATCGTTATAAAGAGCTTCCTCAATGATCGTTCGATTCCGGAAACTGCGTTCATTTTCGGATTAAAACGTGTCCCGACTGGCGGCAGGCTCAGAACCATAACAAAGGTATTTTTGTCATTTATATAATTGCCTAATAATAGAGGTAATTCTTTTTTTATCCAGTTTCACTTCGGTAAGACATACGGTCACATACCGGTAATGTCTCCTATTTGGTGTTTAGGGATTACCGGAAAAACGGATGTATAGGACTCCATAAATATATCGAAAATGATTTTAATTTGCGGAATTATCTACAGGTTTGTTTCCATGACGTACCATAGACGGTTTTTTTAATTTTTCGTTACATCAAGACATATTTTTTACGAAAATTTAAATGTCGTGTGACACGACTCGTGTCTTGCAATTCTTAACATATCTGAAGACTTGTTTGATGTTCATTAGTCAGTTCCGTCTTATATTAAGCACTTCGGCTATCAGGCGCCCTAATTGACTTTGATGGATTTTCCGTCATAATCGTATTTTGTATCAGACAATATAAATTTCACATGGTCGAAAAAAAAAACCAAAAAAAAAAATTGCGTCCAATTAATAATCGCTCTTGATTCAGTGTCAGTAAATTCTTAATTGATTAGCCTAAATTTAGCGCACCCAATCTTATTTAAACGATTAGGCATACGACCCCCCTATGTACCGAATTTTGAATCATAACAGAGCAAAAATAAATTATTTTCTTTTTTCGTACCGAGTCTGGGAACTGATTTGGCGTGAGATAGTGAATGTGAACATTTTCGCGTGGGAACTCAACTTTGACAATATCAACCGAGAGTCCACCTTTAATTGACGTTTCCCCCGTTTATCATTCTCAAAGTCACTGCTTTTTTAAATAACCTTTTTTTCTTTTCAAAAAATGCACTATCCGGATGATATAACTTTACTTCATCAATGGGCTATGCACAGACGTGGGATAAGTACCTTGATGCCAACAATTGGTTCAATATTTTTTTGTTTTCTATAATTAGCACCGACTACACGTTTTAGTCTTTAACGGTATAATAGAAGGGTACTGGTTAAATTAGTATAAAGTTGACCCTTAAAATCACTTTAATATCATCATATATGAATAAGAAATTTTGACCAAATACGCGTTCTTCGGATTATACCTTCAAGAATGAAAAAATAACATAAACCGCCTCTCATTTTTTTCATATTTACTGTGTTACCTGAAAAAGTGTTATTGGTAGATAAAAGTAAGTTGCTTTATGCATTCAAGGTCAAGACAGTTTTCCAGGCTATGACCTTATAACTACTTCCCCTTTAGTTAATTAGCAATATGCTGAAATGATTGACAATCATTGATTGTCTTTGAGCATCCTCAATTTAATTATGACCTCGAAAAAATGTCCCGAATGAATACAAGACATTTTTAAGGCTTCACCACCTGACCAGTTATCCCGACAACTTTTTTGCTCAAAAAATTAAAACCCGACTTTGTTAACATAACTGGCTAAGTGTGTAAATTATAAAACCCCTTCTGAATATGTTAGAAACTAAAGCTTGACCTGAATTTTAAAAGGTACAAAAAACAAATTCGTGTTAAATAAATATGCAGCGTAAAATTGACTTGGAATTGATCTGAATAAAATATTTGCTCGTGATTCATAACTTGAATTTGACGCAATTTTTGCGTTTATAAACTAACATAAAATTGGATTAAATTTGGTTTGAAGCAAGCGTGTAACTTTCAACTTAGTTTTTCCCATCGATTCTCGAAGCAAACAATAAACTATTTATAAAGCTGGGAAATTTCGAGTGATTTGAAAAAAAAACTATGTTCTTATTCGCATCGCATCTAATTTAAAGGGCAAAAATAACGGTGGGAACGGGGTGAAAATCTTCTATCAGATTTTTTTCCCAATTATTTCCCCAATGTAATAATTATTCATAATTAGAATCGGAAAGAAGAAGAAAAAAAGTTGCGGGCCGTGGGAATAATAGTTTTTTCTCGTCCAATATAACGTTTTAAGTTCAGAAAGAATTTGTCGCGAGAAATAACGGGCATTTTAGTGTAGTCATATTTTGCTGAATTTTAATGATATTTTTTGCATATAATATTATGAATCATAATAATTTATGATACATAATTTATGTAAAAATTGCGAAATTCCAATCCCGAATAATCGAGAAGGCCTAACTGAGCATCCAGGTCTTTTGGTCAATTAGTAATTTTAGGGTATTTACTGGTAAACTACTTATAAATAAGATTGTCATAAAGTTGAACAAATTAAAAGGTCTGAGATTAGTCAGCTATAAGTTATAGCCTATAACTTATAGCCTATATGGTACAAGTTAGTTTCTTGTAATATGGTCAAATCATTTTTTTCAGGCTGTGACCTTATAACCAACCCCGGTAGTATTTTAATCAAAATCATATACAAATACTCCGTATAAAACCTTTATTAATTTGGGTTCCGGCGTTACATTTAACTCGTCAGTTTTGAGGTAAAAGTGTCACTGTAAAGGTGAAGCAACCGTAAAACTTATACGGTATAAGTAATCCATTTTTGAGCATTTTCAAACGTCACTTTCACAGCCAATTCCTTATATTTGCGTTTAAAATTTGAATAATTTGTTTAGTTTTTATTTTCTTCTGCTCGCCAAACTGTCCCATCGGTACAATTAATGTGTTTAGTATTTTATTGAAACTTTATTTTGATTTTTCTAAAGTAAAAGCAAGAGAAAAAAATGAACGTTCTGCGTTGGGAACGAATATGGGTTTGGAGATGATTTTCTCATGTCCCGAAATGACTATCTTGTGAAGAAATCAATTCCCACCAAAATAACGCAAATATTGGAACTTGGGAGTGAAATAGAACACACCATGACCATTTTCGCTCTTGCTCGCCGAAAAAAAATGAAAAAGCGAAAAAACACTTCCGATAGAACGAAGGGAACATTCCTCCCGCGACTGCAATGAATTCCGCCTAACTTTATTAGAGAGCCAAACTGGTACTACTTTTTTTTGAATTAATGTTTAAGACCAAAGTGCAAATTCATACAATTCCAATTATTATATAAAATATATAATATACTTTTTATACCGTGTGAGTGCTCTATGACCGTTGAAGTTGCCTATGATTTTCATGCTAAAGGCATACGTGACTTTGAAACTTGATTCAGTATTAAACTATGGATAAAATAATCTTAATCTGTTGAAAAACTGTCTCAAATGGGACAACATCCGACTGAATATGCCCCACTAAATTTTCATACTTAAGTTTTTGGCAAGAAAAAATGTTACTTTTTTAAAGAAAATTTCGGCCACTTGTGGTGATAATTTTCCTGTTCTAAATCCGTTTGTTCGTAAAAATTGCATACCATTTGTGCCTACGAATAAATAATTGGATAATCTTAAAAAAAAATTTAAAAGAAATTAAAGAAAATACTCAGATTTGTTTATTTTGAGTGCTTAAATTTATTTAAAAATAGGGGAGTACAAAACCCTATAAAAGAACAAACGTCAAAAAGCCTGATATAAGGGATTAAAAGGTAGCTAATCCTTCGAAAAAACTACAAAAAAGAGGTCCTTTATAAGTACGGATTGTACAGTTAAATGTTGGGCAAGTTGTCTGCTCGTGGCGTATTATAAACGTGCGAAAGGCAAACAATTCGAAGCATAAATAAAAACGTTCCAAACAGTTTCCCATGCCGATGTGCAACAATCACTTTTTTCGTAATCATATCTCACACATACAATAATTATTTTATTTTTCTTTTTCTTCTTTTTTTGTCAGTCTATTTACACATGAAAAATATACAAAACAAACAGTGGCTTAAAACTGCGACTCTGTTATCAAATATTCTGGGAAAGTGATTTCACGTTGAAGAACAAAAAATTATTAGCAGTGGGAACGGGCCTCACTCCGAGTAGTAGTGAGAGAAACTCGCCGTGTCAAAACTTGGGAAATGGAAACAATTTTTTTTCGCTCTTTTTTTTGGTGGGAGCGGCTCAATTGCGTTCCCACCAGACTTAATTCCAAAAGTGCGGATCAATCAAAAGATCAAATTAAAACTGAAACGACGCGTCGCGTTTATCATCTAATATTTTCCCAATAAAAAAATCACAATGATATATCATGATATACCGAGTAAAATGATACTTAAAACCTGAGACGGGGAATTTTTTTTTTCAAATCAACACAACCATTAATTTATTTTTATACAGGGGGTGGTCCAATTCCTGGACACCCAATTGCCAGACACTTCTGAAAAATTGCGATTACGGCACGCCTTTTTTTTCTTAAAAATGGTTTACAGTCCGTTTCTGGGACGTTTTTTTTTGTAATTTTATCAACAAAATCTGTCCCGGAAAAGGAGAAATGTCCAATGCTGGGACAGAAATGGACTTTGAGTAAAAATTGCAAAGCGACCCGGAATTGGACTACTATCTGTAACAAAATATAACTTGAAAACTTCAACTAAAGGGACCTGACTGTAATATTTTCCCAATAAAAAAAATCACAATGATATACCGAGTAAAATGATACTTAAAACCTGAGACGGGAATTTTTTTTTCAAATCAACATAACCATTAATTTATTTTTATACAGGGGGTGGTCCAATTCCTGGACACCCAATTGCTAGACACTTCTGAAAAATCGCGATTACGACACGCCTTTTTTCCTAAAAATGGTTTACAGTCCGTTTCTGTGACGGTTTTTTTTTTAATTTTATCAACAAAATCTGTCCCGGAAAAGGAGCAATGTCCAATGTTCGGACGGAAATGGACTTTGCGTCAAAATCACAAAGCGACCCGGAATTGGACTACTATCTCAGATAGTCTATCTGTAATAAATTATAATTATAATTTGAAAACTTCAACTTGTATTAGATTTTTAAAATGTAGTTTTTATTCATGTAATTTATATAATATAAGTCAAAACAAAAACCAAAAAAAAATACAAATTTTTTTTTTCGCTCTTTTTTGGTGGGAGCGGTTCAATTGCGTTCCCACCAGACTTAATTCCAAAAGTGCGGATCAATCAAAAGATCAAATTTAAACTGAAACGACGCGTCGCGTTTATCATTCAATATTTTCCCAATAAAAATAAAATCACAATGACGTACCGTATAAAATGACATTTTTATTAATGAAAAACCTTCGAAGTCGTATATCGGGTTTTTTTTGAAAATTCAAATGAAATTTTGTACGGATCATATCTTTTGGGGCGGAAGTTTATGTTTTTAGGATGTTATATTATATAGCTTGTATAAGTTTGCCGAAATTATAAAAAACCTTATTTAAGGCAATCGACCCTTATTTTGGTGGTCGTTATATAATTACCAATATAATTCCCTACTCGATGCACAAAACCGTCAAACTATATAGTACCAATTTGGTACTACGGTAGTACGGCACCGCCTGAATCGGTCTCTTTTCTATTATGGCGAAAGGATAATCCGCCGAAATTTCTAGCATTTCTGGCCGATGAGAATGCTCAAAAGGTGAAAATTTCGGCGGATCAACCTTTCGCCACAAAATAAAAGATACCGATTCAGACGGTGCCGACAGTACTAGTAGTACTGTACTACCAAGCACAAATTTTCCGATTTTAACGTTAAATCCATAAATAATCGAATTAAATTAGAAATTGTGTGCTCTTGACGTGATTAGCTAAATATTTTTTGTTACGGTTTGGTCAGAAAATAAAAAAGTAAGAGAAAAAAATAAGCTGGCTGATTTGTGGTGTGGTGGGAACACTCCAAAGAAAAACGAATATTTTCTCACCACCTATTTTTTTGTCTTAACTCCAAGTTCTTCACTTTTCATTTAAAAAAAGAGCAAGTTAGCCATCTTCAGGCCGGAAGTGTAATTCAGTCCTACTAATAACACTTGAAGTAAATAACGGAAGTGAGAAGAACTATCAAAACCACCGGCGCGTAAAAAGCAGCGAAAACAAAAAAATAATAATCTCGCCTTGTCCTCAAATCAGGCCACTTTCTTATTTAAGAAAGGGAAAATGAAAACAATTCGGATTATCACAATTGTTTGTCTAATAAAGGGTGATACTTCCGATGTTTTTTCACATTGAATCAAGTAGGTCAAGTAAAAAATCTGCAGTTTTTTCTTCAATTCCGGTATGATTTTCAATAGTATAGTAGTGAAAGTGGGTCCTTCGAGTAGCCAAACTAAAATTTACAATTATCAGTTCAACTTCCTGCAAAATTAAAGTGGATTGTTAAATAATTTCCCCGTTTTCTATCTCGCCGGTGTTTTTTTCATTATGATTAGATATCACCGGTTGACCTTGGTGAAAAGTATAATTTTTATAAGTTTTACTACACACTTAAAGTCCAATATTAATAGTAAATTAGCGGAACTTCTTTCGGTCAATTATACAGTATAATTTACCGATATAAATTCCGCTCATTTACTATTAATATCAGACCTTATGTGTGTAGTAAAAATTATACTAATAACTTATAGTATAATTTATAATTATTCGGATTACACCTAACTGTCATTTGTGTCCCTTTTGAAGGTGTAATGTTTTCCTAAAAGCAAACTAACAACTTTATTTCTGAAAGAAAATTAGGAATTAGCTCCAGTTATAAAGTCAGTGAAAAGTTTGCGAATTTGGTGCATAGGCTGTAAACCAGTTTTTCTGCACTCATGTGAAATAAAAGCCCATAAAATAGACGTCAGTACTCTAAATATAAGACATGCCGCATAGTATAAATCCCCAAGGAGGTTGTATAAGTTTATTTTGCCTTTTAAATTGTTTGATTTATTTTGAGTTGTAATGGACGGAATGATGTCACAAGGCTTTGATTACTCTGCGGAGAAGTCAATTGATGTGCCCAGTGCAATTTTATGCTTGTTGGGTCACATCAAAGACATGTTTTTTTATTCCTCGAAAATAAAATAAAAAATTTAAAAAAGAAGAAACTCAACCCGGTTTCATTCTGTCGCTCGCATCTCAAATGCGACGGGCGGTCCTTGTTTACGGAGCCCGGCGACTTCCTTTAATCATCACAGCTGTTTTATGTCACAAATGAGCACAAAAGGGTTTGATGACTCTGTTTTAAGAACAAAAAAATAATTGGAATAAGTTGTACACTACATTCGGCCTATCCAACAGAGTTTCAAAGCATCAATCAGCACACAATGGGACCAAGATCGATTTCAAAAAGGGACCTACTTTCTCTAAACTATCATTCAATTTATGACTTCTATTCAAATTCTGATTTCTAAGTTTTAGTTGACCCACTTGATATAAAAACATGGGTATAACAACATGCGTACTATTAGATCTTAACATGCTGTTCAAAAATATTGGTCTTCACATGAGTGGAAAAAACTATTACAGTATTAATTCCAATTGAAAAAATCGTGTTTTTTCTCCTGGTTATCAATATTATAATATTCACTATATTTATAATACCATGTTTTTGGCATCCAAAAATCGGAGCAAAACGTCCTTATAATCCGAGTTTTACCGCATTTGCAAAAAAATGTTTAAAAATCTTATTTCTTTAGTGACTTTTTATGGGAACATGATGGGTGGCTTCCATAGATAAAATGATGATTTTATTGTCACCTGTATTTATGATGCGAATTGGATGGCGCCAGAATGACCCTTTAAGTACTCCCACCCTGCATCTCTTCTTTGTAATTATATATCATTATTTGTTTTCGGATTAAAATACTTGGTCTAACTGACGTCAAGATTCCCAGTCACATAGTATTTCATAAACGGTAGTTACCGTAAATGCATTTTGATTAACGCCGATAAAGTTAATAGTGGTTAACCGTTATTAATTTAACTTTACTTGCAAGGGCGTGTGTAACCAGCCCGTGACAGAGGCCATGAGGGGCTATGAGGGCCACGAAATAGAAGAGTGAACCACTTGATTTTTTTTAATAAATTATAGAATATAACCGATATTATTTGTATAAAAAAATTAGACCCATACGACCTAACCGGTTTCTAGTTAAACGCGCTGTTTTAGCCTCGCTTGGCGGGACTGCTTTGCCATATGACTGGTTACTCCAAATAATGTATTCGTGCAACACGAATCAGTTAATTTATAAAAATGTATTCGTCAATAGTATTCACTCAATGCCGTTTAAGTTCAGTACTGCCCTGTACTTTATGTGGATGAGTTTTAAATGGTTGTAATTTTGGCGGAAATTAAACAAAAAATATTTTAAAAGCGCATTGTTTGTCCAGACCATACTAGCATTACCAAATTCTAACCACAGCGAGACTAAAAACGGAAACGGAAATTGTACCTAGTCTTACAATTCTCATAATATTAAGCTTGTTTTCTCTAAAAAGCTTTTTAGCATCCAAACGCACAAAAAGGTTGAAACGAATTTTCGAAAAATGATCTGACAAATAACAGTATTTACTGTACGAAAAACACGTGAAATAGTTTGCATTGATGACCTTTTTTTAATGAAAAAATATTCACAAATAATTTAGCGCCACTATGGATAGGCCGGTTATATCGGATCAAATTAGATTGAAAATATTATCTAGATTTGCTCAACACGTCAGACGGTAGACTACCGGGCTCAAAGGCAAAATGTCGTCTGTCAGAAAAAAGCTTTTCGACAACTTTTGGGTCTCGAATGATCAAAAAATCATGTTGACAAATATCTTGATGGAAAACTCCACCATTTTTTATAACACCGTTCTTGGTGTTCTAACGCATTTATGATAAATCATTAGCAATTGACGTAGAACTGACTAATCAGAAAAAAAATCTATTGAAATATCAAAGTCGCAATGTAGACATGATTTTGAAATGCCTATCATTTAATTGCTATCCATCAAATTATTTCCCATGACATAAAAATTTGATCATAGAGTATCTTGACGGCATTTAACTCTGTATTGTATTTGCATTTTCAGCAATAACCGTTATCTTACCGATTGCACTTCATCAAAACACAGGGATGATATTCTAGAGTTTTTGGTAGATTTTTTCCCTAGAATTTTTGGTAGAATTTTTTTCCCTAAAATTTTTGGTAGAAATTTTTTCCCTAGAATTTTTGGTAGAAATTTTTTCCCTAGAATTTTTGGTATAATTTTTTTCCCTAGAATTTTTGGTATAATTTTTTTTTTTCGTCTAAAATGAATTTTTTCCCTAGAATTTTTTTCCGTCTAAAAGAAATTTATTTTTCTTTTTTTTTTCAAAGGCGCACGAAAAATTGTCTAGAAAATTTTTTAACATAATGATTACTACATACTATGTACATAGTATGTAGTACATACTGAAGTATTCAATTTTGAGCTTTGCCACACCGTACCGTCTCAATCACAAGAAATCCATTTCCTCTTTTTTTACTTTGGTATTTTTTAGATCTCTTTTTGAGACCCATATAATATGAGCCATATATAAAAAAATTGTGCATATTTCCTATCCATTTTTTTTTCAATTTTACGGTTCACGACTGATTATAAAATTATTTATTCGTGTAAAATGGAAGTTTCACCCGATTGTGCATATTATACATGAATGTAACATAAAGAAGAGCTTAATTTTAAGTTTCTTTGGTTTATGCCAATTTTGACACATTTTCAAATATGACAAATAAAAATGGAACATGTCATTTTTTCGGATTTTTAAATAACGCAAGTTATGTCGCGTCGTGAAATTCAGTTTAGCTGGAAATTTGTAAATGTTAATTACATTTCGCCAACTCGGCAATGTAGTGCCTAATACTGTATTAATAATACATAATTAATATAAATTATTTATTTATTACTCGGAGATGTAAAAGTTCTGTTCTCATTTTTAGAAAAGAACGGTCCAATATACTACTATACTACATTACGTATGTCATCCATTTTTATTTGATGAAAATACGGTGTGTCAAACCTCAAAATTTACCGCTTTATATTCTAGAAATTAATACGGAATGAAATTGGGGGAATATTTCATCGATTTTTTTCTTTCGTAATTATTTACCTTTGACACACCGTAGTGCGGTTTGTTCTGTTCTATAAATTTTTTAGAACTATTTTAGAACGAAAGTTATGAAAGCTTTCGTATGTCATACTCTGACTCGAAAAATGTCCCAAATAACCGATTTATGTCCGTAACGTTTCCCAGCACCTAAATCGTGTTACTACAAATCTTAGATGATGCACTGGCATTTATCTTATGAGAATAAAATTTTAAAAAAGAGCTACGTCTTAAAAATAAATCATCCAAGCAAGATCGCGCAACACCTGCCGTGATTTTATCTATTTGTATATTTGTTGAAAAATCCTAAATGCTACAAATAATATTAGCATAGCATATTTTAGCAACCCTGTTGAAGAGCAAAAAACGCGCAACTTTCTCACTGAATTAAACAAATATAAATTCGAGGCGCAATAATAAACAAATGAATCTCCCTCTTTATTATCAGCATGATCTCCCTAAGCGTACATTGCACATAACGGTAAAAATACGAGATATGTATGTTTTTCGGACCTTGACAATAAAAGCTTCTACCTCACTAAAAAGTTCAAAAAATAGAATATTACGGTACGAAGGGAGAAAAAATCAAACATAATGTAATTTACAGCGCAATACGTAGCAATAAAACATTAGCGTAGATATTTTGGATTTTTTTATAAATTTCTTGGGATTTTATTTTAATTCTCAGAACTTTTTTTTTGAAATATCCTTGCATTTTCTTCATAAGGGTGGTTATAAGGTCTGAGATTTTCCCGATGTACGGCATAACGCGGTTTTATGGACTATACAGTGCATGTCGAGCCGATATTCCCTGAATAATTGTCCAGATATAAATATATATTTTGTTTTTAAGGCGTCATAATAAACATCTTGAAAACTGTAGAAAATAATCATTTTTTTGTCGATTTGCAGAATCCCATAGATTTCTTATATAAACATATAATCGCAAAAAAAAATTATGTGAACGCGGCATTTTATAGTATTTATTTTAGTGAGTTTAATTGTGACGATAAGTTTTGTTCTTTCGTTCCCAAACTTTAAGGAAGTATAAAACTTTGTAACAAAAATGAAAAACAGAAAAATTCTCACCGCGATCGCATAACGTGGTAATGGACTGTACGCCCGATATAAGTTGACCTTTTCTTTCTTTTTTTTGAAACTCAAATTAGTATAACTTTGATGACCTCATATTAATGTTAGTCAATGAGTAAAATTGGGGAATATTTCTAAATTATCCAAGTTTAAGCGTGTGTTCTAGAATAAAAATCCGATCCTGTCGTTTCACATGATTATCCGCTGAAAAAAAACATTTTTTAATTAATTTCTAGATGGTTGTCTAGATGGTTGTCTCTAACACTGACTCTCTAACACTCTTTTTTTTCATTATTTTATTCTATTTTTTTGTAGAGCTTTTTTCAGCGGATATTCATGTGAAACGAAGAGTAGATGAAAATAGACCGAAAAATATTTTGTAGGCCCGTGGTTGCAATTGCGTAGGCAACTTTATTTTAGAAATATTACGTAATATGCATAAATTGTTCTAGAAAAAAAAACGGATAATAAAAAGAAAGTTCATATTTTCAGAAATATGCGTATGTCAACTTTTTTTTCTGAAACTGGACAGGATAATAGGAAATATGCTAGAACTTATGTACACCTACTTCAAAAGAATTCATAAAGTCTCTCAAACCATATGCTGGTACACAGGAGTTAAGCTCTAAAAATAATTTATAATGGCAGTAAATTTTCATAATCTATAAGAGGTGTACATTTTATATGTAAGGTAAGATATCCCAAATAGCTTATTATAAGGCTACATTTATTTATTTCGATTTTTGGGGGCTCTAATGAATTTTATTATATTGTTTATAATGTCACCTTTTTCTTGTTCAAAATGAGGTCAGTCAATAAACACAGCAATTATACGGATTAGCTTAAATTTTTACAAAGAAAAAATCGCGTAAATAAATAACCACAAAGATATTAACCTAGATAGATAAAAAGTTTATAGTAATATGGACCATATTATATGGTTTGGCGTACATGAAAAGAAACAAACTTATTTTATGAAAATTTTGTTTAAAAAAAAACAGTTTTACCAGTTTTTTTAGAAAAAAAACAGATTTTCACATTATGTACTATTACAATACAATTGAACAGCTATCCATAGAATAATAATCGTCGTCCATAAATATGCTGACAAAGTGGAATAAATATCGTAAAACCGTGTGAAACTCCAAATAGCATATCAATCGATAATTAATATCATACCCTTTATCACGCTAAAACCTTCATCCAAAAAAATGGCGTGTATCTGGGAAAGTTTGTCGCATGAGAAGAAACTGGGAAGAAAATAAACGCAACGGACACGGTAGATGTTGTTCTGACATTCACATATCACTCATGTCCAGTTTGATCCTACTTGCCCATTCATGTAAACTCAGTTCGCCCGTCAAAATAGACCAAAAAAGAAATATTTTCTCAAATAACAAAAGCGGGATTTTTTTCAAATCTGGGTCCGGACCGCTCATGGGAAAAAGTGGTGAATTGGTAACGTTTATTTTTCTCATTATAATTGTTATTCTGCTTTATCAACGACAGAAATAGTCGACTTATTTCGGCCATATAGCAAAAAGCTGGACATGGGCTTTATGTTTTTCTAGAAAGGGTTTTTTGTAATTTGTTTTTTGGGCACTTTGTATCTTCAGGACGCAAAATATAAATCATCTGTTTGATGTTTTTGTTTTGTGAATCTAGCTCAACATGTTATAACTTATAAGTAATATACGTTACATATAATATGTATGTTCACAGATTTAAAAAAAAATTCTGTGAATTTACTATAATCGTTGGTCCTCCATTTGACCACCGAGTGGCACCCTCGTTCATTTTTGTTAAATATGTGATGGTGAAAGTACGCTGCTCACTTCCGGTGCCTGTGCACATTTTTACACTGTCCGTTAAGGGGTTATAAAATTAAACCATTTGGTTTGGATTTTATTTCTTCGTGTACTAACAAATTCTCAATAAATGAGTATACAGTCCTCGTCCCCGAAACGGCTGGTTGTCCCCGAAACGGGTGGTTTTTTTTGATTTTTCCAATGACCCCGAAACGGGTGGTTTTTTCAGATTATTATGACAGAAATTATGCCCAAAAAAACGAAAAAGGCAAAAAAAGACAAACGTCTATGACAGATTTTTTAAACATTACCAAATAAAAAAATATATGTGTTAAAGACTGTACTTTTAGTGATATCGGAAGTCATTTCAAACAGTTAAATACACAGGGTGCGCAGTTAACCGCCACCCTTCGCGGCGTCTTCAACTGGCGGTTAACTGCAAAAGTGGCGGTTAACTGCGCAGTGCGTAGGCGATTTA
>SCLG01000011.1:869913-885580 GCA_004367875.1 Oikopleura albicans | reverse complement strand
GCTTATTCTGAGGCGTTTGAAAATGAAAAAAATATCAAATTGAAATAACGATTTTGCAGTTTTGCTCAGCTGCAGATAGTGGATTGTTTATGTAAATGTCAGTTTTCGTTATAATTACGAGGTGGCCAGTTTAATTGCATATTATGGGAAAATATCGTACTTTTAGACAAAAAGTTTTAGACAAGCTTAGCAAGATGATTTTCTGCTATTTTTTCAAAATACATGGTAAGCTATTCGTGGAAACTAGGTCTCTCGATCAATACAGAATAATTTTAAAATAAAAATAAGGGCATTTTAAGTGTATGTCCGGGCCGCTCATGGGAAAGGTGATGAATGGTAACGTTTATTTTTTCATTAATTGTTATGTTGCTTTAACAACGTCCGAAATATTTCTTGTTGATGTCTATAAGTGACTATTCGGAGTGATTGCACGTTATTCGAGTTGTTTGTTTTCTCATACTTTATATTCGAGTTAATCGCGATAAATCTTGCTACTACTGAATGATGGCGAATAAATTTGACAAAATAGATAAGAAAATTGATAATTCACGTGAATTTACGTATATTAATGTAATTTTCGTTCTCACAGAATTGAGCAGATCACGATGAGCTAATCCTGTACAATGTTTTGTACATGTATGGTATGTTCTTTATTTTTTTGAAATAAAAAAAATATTTTCGAAAACAATGTTTTTTTAGTATCTTTGCAAAAAAATCGTTTCACTAAAATTGCTTTGATAATCTTTCCAACCCATGTGTTTTGACATTTTTTTTTCAAAAAATCTTTTCGAAACATTTGTTTTGAAACTATCTTCAAAAACTGGAAATCTTTAAAAAATGTTTTAAGAGATATAACAAAATATCCTGAATTTCTTTTATAAAATTGTTTTGAGATATTGGTTCTACTGTAATATGACAAAAGGATGTGTACCTAATCTTATGCTACACACATTTAACACGATTTTTTCCAGAAATTAGTTTTAAAACATCTTTCGAAGATTCCGGACAATTTAATCTTAAAGTGGCCGCAATTTTATCATAATTTTTCAAAATCGCTTATTGTAAATAGGACATTGTCCGGAGTACGTAATAAGACGTGATTTTATAGACGCATGTATTTCAACGGGACGTTATGCTGTGTCAATCCGCTGTTTTAATAAAAACAAACGTGAGGTCTTTCTTTTTTTTTTAATTTTAATTTACGGTCCTCAGCTGAAACTCACATTGTCAAAGGAAAAATAATTCAGCTGTCACCTAGTTTTATTTTATTTGAATGGTCTAACCGGTAAATATATTTAACCATTCATAGAGGTACCATTACTTTTATAGACGTAAATGTAAATATCTTTGGCGTTAGTGAAATTATAAACACTTGATGTATTTCCGCTGGGAAAAAAAGTAATTGAAAAACAAACCAGAGGTGATGAAACGTTCATAATCATTTTTGCTACTATTTTGACCGTTATTTTCCCAAGTTTAGTCATCACGTACAACTTTGACCAAAAAAGTGCCAAACACTTTCCATGCCATTTTCATCAAAATTTCACGTTCTTTTTNTGTTCACTATTTTCACTTATCAATTTAGAGGCGTTTTCGCGAATATGCTTTGTATAATATCTCTTTTTCGAAAATCGACGTCAAGAGTTTTTAGCGCCTTGTTGATGAAAAGCTTTTCCAAGAAAAAATACGTGAATATCATGAAAAGTGAAAGACTAGATACGATTTCCGTATTTTGTTTTCTATATGTTCATTGTGCCGTGTGTGCTTTGTGATGGTGATTACAGTTTTGTCAAAAATATAAACTGCTCTGCGTATATTTCCGTCGTATGTTTAAAACACCAACTTAAGGCACGGAAAGCATATACAAAAAGCCTATTGTCAATAGTTTATACGATATAAATTACACCCATCCTTTTTAAATAACTTTTAATTTGTATACCTAAAATATTTCTGGTGCAAGTTTTTGTGACAGAATTTTCCGGATCGTGTTTTTGCGGCAGAAATAAAATATTTAATTTATAGTTTAACTTCATTTGCACCAAAAAAAAATACTTTAATAGGTTTCTGCATTTTGTTGTGTTCGTGGGTTGGATGATCTTTAATTGCATAATAATTTTAAAGTGTTATAATGAAGTCGCCTTCCAAGCGTAAAGGCAATTTTTTTTTACAAAATAAGAAAAAAAAAAGATTGTTAAGGATTCAGGGTTGTAGCGCCCTCCACTACGCATGAGCCACATCCACCGAGCGAAAAATTATTGAGCAACTCATAGCCACGCGTTTTTTTTCTCTCACTCAACGAAACCATTCAAAAAAAGAAATAAAATCGACGAAGAAATAAACCTTTTTTTTTCTTTATTTGCCCGTTTTCAAATAAAAAAAGGAATTTTACAACTACAAAAAACTACAAACAAGAGAAATTAAAATAGAGATCATCCCGTGGAAAATAGAAATAGAAAAAATGGTAAGTGTGAACATAAACTGAGATTTTTTCATTAGTATTTTTTTTTTTCGTTTTTTTATTAATGCGTGTTAAAAATATATTTAGACCGTTTTGAATGCGAAAAATAAGTATACAATCTATATATATATATATATATATTGTGCGTAAAACAAATTCACTAGTGCGATTAATGAAATATTTTGACCTGGAGCATCGTTACGCATGTTCCAAAATTAGCCCGATAATTTATGCCAAGAGAAACCTGAATCTAATTATGCTTGTTTTCTTTACTACATCCAAATTTTGCATAATCCATTTCATTTTGCACACTATTTTTATTTTGGGCNTTTTTTAAAAAAAAAAAAAAAAAAAAGATTGTTAAGGATTCAGGGTTGTAGCGCCCTCCACTACGCATGAGCCACATCCACCGAGCGAAAAATTATTGAGCAACTCATAGCCACGCGTTTTTTTTTCTCTCACTCAACGAAACCATTCAAAAAAAAATAAAATCGGCGAAGAAATAAACCTTTTTTCTTTATTTGCCCGTTTTTCAAATAAAAAAAAGGAATTTTACAACTACAAAAAACTACAAACAAGAGAAATTAACATAGAGATCATCCCGTGGAAAATAGAAATAGAAAAAAATGGTAAGTGTGAACATAAACTGAGAAATTTCATTAGTATTTTTTTTTATTTTTTCGTTTTTTATTAATGCGTGTTAAAAATATATTTAGACCGTTTTTTATGCGAAAAAATAAGTATAAAATCTATATATATATATTGTGCGTAAAACAAATTCACTAGTGCGATTAATGAAATATTTTGACCTGGAGCATCGTTACGCATGTTCCAAAATTAGCCCGATAATTTATGCCAAGAGAAACCTGAATCTAATTATGCTTGTTTTCTTTACAACATCCAAATTTTGCATAATCCATTTCATTTTGCACACTATTTTTATTTTGGGCTTGTG
The DNA here is from genome assembly GCA_004367875.1 of Oikopleura albicans. NCBI lineage: Eukaryota > Metazoa > Chordata > Appendicularia > Copelata > Oikopleuridae > Oikopleura > Oikopleura albicans. Next base: position 882,167 of record SCLG01000011.1, on the reverse strand, counting down.
GTTCCCCCTAAAACCGTTTTTAAAACGCGCTTGTTTCTACCGCCTAAGTTTAATGAAAAATACAATCAATAAAATATTGATATTTATTTATTTTCACAAAATTCGGCAGAAGTATTTTCTACAAATGGACCTTTTTCATTAAACTTCATCGGTATTGTGTGTGTTTAGTGATAAATAGGCCATATTTCGTGTCAAATTAAAAAAAATCGTGTTTTGTTGTTATCTTTCTTTGGTCACCTCTTTTATTGGTGGGATACACGCTTTTTATTATTATTTTGTTCGCTTTTTTCTATTCTTATTTATTTTTGTTGGCATTTTTTCTTATTGTTTTTTGTTTAGGCAAGGTATGAGCCCCCCTCGCCACCTGCATCACCCTTGAATGAATCGACCGACGCGCCCGAAGCTACCCTGTCTGCGCAGTTAACCTGCAAAAGCGTCAAAACCGTAAGCCGAAAACGGCGCCTAACCGAATCCGACGATGATGAATCGGAAAAATCCGGAAACCTCGAACCCGTCGTCCGCCGCCGCCGCCTTTTAACCCCTCAAAAAACTACGGCAAAAAATACGCGGTGTCGGACGAAAACGGCCGAGGTAACCCAATTCGAAATGGCGATTTCCAGGGGCCAATGGCGAAATATCCTACAAATGTATGGCCAGGCGTTAAAGCGGAATACGGCGATTTTGGAGGATGTCGATTTGAATATGTACGACGCGACGGGGTTAACCGCTCTGCATGCGGCAATCGTGCAGCGCGATATCGAACTCGTAATGGTACTATTAAAGCAAGGTGCCCGATATAATCTGGCCAGTTTATCAGGCTGGACGACTTTTCATCTGGCTGCCAATAACCCCCCAATGATTATGGCGATCCTCGACTTCTTATCGCCAAAACAGTCGTGAAAAGCAACGAGAAAAAGACGAAAGAAGCCGAGAAAAGAGAAAAAAAATCTCAAAATTGAGACAAACAATTTAAGTCAAAATGCCGGCCATTTTATGCTGATTTTTACCGTTTTTGTTTGTTTGTTCTTGAAGTCTATCAGTTAAAAGGTTGTTTTGCAAACCAAAAGTAATTATGCAGAATAACACTTATTTACACACAAAATATATAAGCAAGGGGCTTTTGAAATTTATATTTGTTTTTTTTTTGTACAGTACATGCTGTATTGTTTCAGTGGTCAAAAGTTCGTGATGAAAATTGTCTCGGTCCTAGAAATGAAGAAAAGTTGAGTTTAGGAACAGGAGTGTTTCTAGATTCCAAAAAGTATTGTATATGTAAAAAGGGAAAATTTTGATCTTTGACATATATTACAAAAAAAAACATTATTTTTTTTAATTGCTCTCTTGCTTGAAATTCCTTCTACGGTTACCTCGAATCATTGTACATTCCGCTGTCCACGAAAATATCTTTATATAAAACTACTTGTACGTATGCCCAAAAAAACGTAAGGCTTGGGTTAAGCCATGTTTTCACGACCACAACATGCCACAAGTGATTGACCTAAAAACTACTTCTGTGGTCGTGAAATTTGCGTATCTCTGAACGTCACGTTTCTTCTTATTTTTTCTTTTTTAATAATTAATTTATTAAACTACTGCTACTATTTTTTCTGTTGTAATTTTCACATTTTGCAGTAAAGATGAAATATATTGATGAAAAAAAGTAGTTGAAAAAAAAATATAATTACTCAATTTTGTTTTATTTTTCTGTCGCAGCATATGGACATATGTGACATATGGCATTTGTCTTCGCATCTGTCGCATTATTTAAAAATTATTTTAGGCAAGGCAATTATCCAAGCATTTTTCCAGGAAGTCGGATTATCGAACGAAAATAAAAAAAACGGTGCATTATCGAGTAAAAAATCGAATGCGTGTTAATTTTGACCTTAATTAGGTAAAATTTCGTTGCATGTTCTACATTTGTTTTGTATTTTTATAATATTACCTAATATCCGGAAAGCGTCGTTTTGACGGTTTAAAATTATAAAATTTATAAAATCCATTATGGTCCATAATTATGGATAGTATTAACTCTTAAATGAGTTTTACATTAGTGCAGCTACAATCCTTACTCAAAAGGAGCATCGTCACAAAAAGGACCATTTTTCTTTTAGAATGGCCCCATTTTGGCCGAAAAAGCGTCCGATAAATGAGCAATCCTCCGATAAATGAGTAAGGACTGTACTTTATAATAATTAAAAAATCTATTAGGTTAAAACTTTTAAATTTTAATAAAAGGCCCACTTTTTTCGTTGAACTTAATGACTCTAAAGTGTAGTGGTTATTTTTAGAGCTTGTCGGAAGTTATTTATCACGACCTTTATGAAGGCAGGTTCTACTAGTAATGAGGTTCTTATTTCGAATGGAGGGATCGCGAGCTTTTAGACTCTAAAATTTAGAGTAAACCTTTTTCGGAGAATTTCATTAAAAATTATCCGAGAAATATTTTAGTTTTCGATTAACTTTTTCTTGTAAAACACGGTGCCATACCAACACCATAAAGTTCCAACCCACAGTTTTCTTTTATCAATACAGTAGTATTTCTCCCCATCCGAGCTTTCATTAAGCTCGCTATTTTCGAGAACCAAAAATCTCTACTGTGGCAAAAAGACTGAATTTTATATGAATTCCAACTTCGTAGTAGTAAGTCCCACATCCATATTTCATGGTCAGTTCGCTAAACAAAATTTAGTTTTAATTATATTTTAATTGGTAAATATACATTCAACTAAGAACTGCCAAAAAGTCTTCTTTACTCGTTAAAAATTTGACGATTGTTGATCTTGACGAAGAAAAAATATGTGAAATAATATATTATTTGAATGATAATTTCATTATGATGAATGTGCCCATTGACGCAATGTGCAAATTATATTCATCGATAAGAACACTGATAAGAGTTCGCCATCAAAACATTTTGAAAAGGCACATAAAAAGACGGAAAACTGTGAGTTATAAAAACGTATCTTATGGGAATAACCACTGTACCGCTTGAACAAATGGTTCCCAACTGGTTTTATCAGTAAAATCTTCTGTTCTAGAGTCTGAAACAAACCGGATAAGCATCAAACTTTTTTTTCAGTTCGGCTTTGCCTAAGGGAACTTACTCTATTATGCCGCGTATTTTATGCGTAGTAGTATAACTATTTTTTGTTCCATATGAATACGAAATTACAGTCCTTACTCTCAATACGGACGCAGTCAATAAGGACGCTTGCTTCCGATACGGACACTTTTTGTGGAAAACTGTCCTCAAAACAGTCGAAAAATGGACACTTTATGACAATTGAACTTAATACGGACGATATTTTCGTGAATCAAAAACGTGCGTATTGAAAGTGAGGACTGTATTTGAATTTGTAAACTTTGGAGCACTTGAGGGAGCCCATAAATTATGTATGTATACTTTACAGTGCTTCCTAATTTAGGACCNCCGCCAAAAAAGTGTGATCACCCCACAAGGGCCCGTTTTTCTTCACGGATGTAAACATTTTAAAGTTTAAATACAGCCATTTTATCTAGCCATTTTAAAATATGTCCAAAAATGTCCAACATAAGCCCATTAGAGTTAAGGACAGGTCTATATCGTTGTGTACAAATCAGGGCTCGGCACAATTGGCTCGCTTTGGCTTTGAGCTAGAACGAGCCGAGCCAAATAAAATTTCTTCGCTCAAAACCCTAGCCAAGCCGAGCCAAAAAAAGAGCCAGTTGTGCCGAGCCCTGGTACAAATAACACCCGAAATTACGAACGTTACTATTATAGTGTTTTTTACTTGTTTTATTAATTAATTTAGGTCTGTGTACAGTTACGGCGTAACTGTTATGCACTACCATCAAGTTCATTTACGTTTGTAAACAACGCTATTGACCCGTCCTTAAGGTTCTTAAGTTTAGGACTTTTGGCAAGCCAAAATTATGTGTTTTTAAAGCCAAAATTTTGCACACTGAAAACTTTTACGTTTTTTTTTTGAGATATTTATTTTGCGCTCTTTTCTGTGAAATATATGGCAAATGATTTTTCACATGACTTAAAAACAAATGCTCTAACCTTTAGGGCCTAACACTGGTATGTTTATCCAGTAAAGACATGTATGAAAATGCCGCGAAAAAGTTGAGAAATCAGACACTATTTGAAATCACTAGACACGGACGCGACGACTCGGTGTCGCTATAAGTAAACCTTTGCCGCGACTATTTAGACTCAATTCAAACAGTATTATAATTGTCAGAGCCGTAATAGAAGAAAAGTTACGGATATTTGATTTTATAAAATTTCCGAACAAAAATAAAAGCAAACAATTGCCGTGTCTACAAGATCAGGAACTATTTAACAAGAGCAGGTACGTGTAAAGTACGTTTACTATTCGTGACTAAATATTTGGAACGGTTCAAGTGATTGTTTTCGTTTCTGACAGGACGCGTTGTATTTAACCGTTTCCTTCGCACTTTACACTGTCAAAAAAAGTATACAATAAAAAAATGTTGAAACTGTTGAGGTTTTGTTGTCCAAATACATTGAAAGAAAAAAAANCAAACAGTATTATAATTGTCAGAGCCGTAATAGAAGAAAAGTTACGGATATTTGATTTTATAAAATTTCCGAACAAAAATAAAAGCAAACAATTGCCGTGTCTACAAGATCAGGAACTATTTAACAAGAGCAGGTACGTGTAAAGTACGTTTACTATTCGTGACTAAATATTTGGAACGGTTCAAGTGATTGTTTTCGTTTCTGACAGGACGCGTTGTATTTTAACCGTTTCCTTCGCACTTTACACTGTCAAAAAAGTATACAATAAAAAAAATGTTGAAACTGTTGAGGTTTTGTTGTCCAAATACATTGAAAGAAAAAAAAACACAAAAAATATGCACCCGGCTGGTTCCGTTGAAGAAGTGCTTCTGGAATTAAGCGAGGCAAGAAACGCGCACTTTTTTAATACCAAAAAAATCTTCAGTCTGTCTTGAGAGGCTCGCATAAAACTCAAGTAGGATCACTCAAGTGCTTCAATTATTATCATTAAGTTTTTTAGGTTTTTAGTGATAAATACATCCGTTAGAATCGCGCCATTTCGCCTTTTTTATAAATAATTTTCCTTATATTTCAAGATATATTAATCTATTAGATAATCAAAAAAGATTAAATCTAAAAAATAGAGTAGTTTCGCGTTTACGTCTTGGGCTATCTATAATGCCGGCGCCTTTTTTTTGAAAGATTCGGAGTTTTTTTCAACTTATTTCACGCTTATATTTTTTTATTGAAGTTTGAAAAATGCGCTAATAATGGAATATCCGGATCAGAGCTCGACGTCCGATTTCGCGCCCTCCTTCGAAAATTTCATTACTGGCGTTTTTTATTTAAAAATTTGACTTAACTTTTGGCTTAATTTGACTTAACTTTTGGCGCATAAATTGTGGGCCAAAATGGATTAAGAACCGTATTTGCTAATTTTTTTTCTCAAACTTAACAGCTATTTCATAAAATTCTAATATAATATTCGAATTTCGAGTTTAGTAGGCCACTTAAAGGTTACAGTATTGTGTCTCCCCTCCACTTTTTCTCGCATAGTGTGTAATTAAGCATCTGGCAAACGCGACAATTTTGGCAATCTGTGAGGAATTTAGATTTGGAGGAGCAAAGTTATAGAATACCGCTGCATGTAATAGGTGTCTTTGAAAAGTGAATTTTCCTTTTGTTATCCAAATGCGACACGTTAGCAAGAAACAAAATATTTTAAATATTTTAAACAATTTATAATAGGCGTTTGTGTAAATTAATCGTAACTGTGGCATTGTTTCTGCCAAGTATACCACCTGATGGCAGAAAACCGAAAATGAAAAATTCGATAATGGCCTCTAAAATGCTCTCTAGCGTCAAAATGTGCCTGTTTTCCATGTTTTTTTTTTTATTTCACCCACGTAATATATGCATTAAACTGGATCTTATATATGCGTTTTATAAAAAATTACTTTTTCCATGTAGAAAAATTTCTCCGTTTTCGGTTTATGCCCACCTGACGGGTTATCGTATTTTTATTAACTCTAAAAAAGTGGTAAAATAACCCAACTTTGGTAAAAAAATAACTGATCAGACCGCTTGTTAAAATTTTCCTATTATTTTACCAAACGGTCTGACCAGTTATTGCAATATATTGATACGTTTCCGTCCACGCAGTGATAAGATTAATTTTAAATTCAGTCGAACCTGAATCTACAATAGCAAAAGGGAACAAAGTACCAAGTTTTAAAATAAACATTCGGTGTAAAACATTCGTTTGCGATAAAAGCGGCGGAATTTCTGACGGAGGATATTTACACGAGGCCGGTTATCTCATCCGTCGTGAGAATACAGACTTAGGGTCGGCGGTATACTCTTTTCATTTAAAGGTAATTAGATTAAACCGAAAGCCACAAGAAAAACTAAAAAAACTGCTTGGGCCGAGTTGAGCGCTGAGATTATAAAGCGTATGTTTAAGTTTAGAATAAAAATAAACCTTTCTTTGTTGTAAAGATCAGTGCGATTTTAACCTCGTTTAAACCGTGTCAAAAATAACTTTTGAGGTAAAAGCCTGATGAATGACTAAACAACTCAAAGATGTCAAAAGACGACTTTTAAACCCTAATAATGAATTCGTTTTCTATCAATCAATAAGCAGGAAGGTCAACACAGCGCATAAAATGACGTTTAAAAGAGCAACGATTTACTTTCGAGATTGTACAACTGGAAGAAATTTATTTTATTTTCTCATTTCTGGTTTTTGTTGAATATGTTTATAAAAGCAGAGTTCGAGCGAATTGCGTTTTGGGAGTCCCAAATTTTTTAACAAGTGTCCCATAGCTTGAATCTTTAAAACCAGCCAAGCTAAGTTTGTTTTAATGGGGGAAAATAAAGCCGATCCAAAATTTGGTGATATGAAAAAAAACAAGCTAGACCAAAATTTTTGAGAGGGGAAAAAGCCACGCCCATATATCGGGCCATCTGCTGACGTCCGTCTAGAATAATATTAAAATTATACCGTCCCAGCTGGGCCCAGCGTTCAAATTGTGCACCCTCTAATGGTGCACGACTTCAAAATTGTGCACATTTTTCGTTAATGCAAATTGCACAATTTGTAGGTCTGTAAATTACTATTATAGAAAAGTGTCCGAAAATTATCCTAATACGGACGCTATGCCCAATAGGGAAGGTGCTTCCAATACGGACTCCATTTTAGAGAAAACCTCCGTATTACGAGTAGACACTGTAATTCCTGAAAATTGAGCCAAACCCCATATGTGAACCATTTTTCGCAAATAAAAGTATCAATATTTTCCTGGGCCAGGAATCCTGGCAAATATTTTTTAATTTTGTTGAGTTTTTTTTTTTGACGAACCTCAAACGAACTGATGCTATCATAATGGACCATTATTAATAGTCAATTTAATAGCATACAATTTTTTACTAAAATGTTACATTGTGTTTTTTTTACTAAATTGTTTTCTACAAATTAAAGCAAGACTCGCGTCAACACTCAAGGATGACTTTTAAAGTTTTGTAATTAATTCATTATTTTTTGCGCCCATCAATCAAAAAACTGCCAACATCATAGACTATGATTCATAGTGAAAGATGGGGAAGGTCAACGCACAGCGAAAAACGGTTTAACGGATTTTTTACGGAATCAAACCCAATGAAGCGTCGTATTGATATTTCATCTTATCTATTTCTGTCGCCTTAAAGGTATCAAAATTCCAGATAATTGATTTCCGTTAAGTGGAAACGGTTGACGCAAGAATGCTTTCAAACACAAGCGTTCTTTGCTGGCTTTCGAACCGTAACTAGGGATTGACCACTGGACGCCCAGAAGTGAGTTCCAATGAAATAAATATTTAAACACGCCCAAGAAAACAATATTCGGGCTTTAATACAAGGGGAAGTCTAATTATGGGACACCCGTTTTTAGGACACTTGTAAAATTCCAATACCGGGACATTAGAAAAAATATTTAAAGTCCAATTACGGAACAGAAAGTCCATTTCCGGGACGGTTTTAGTGATAAAATGAGACGAAAGTCCAATTCTGACTCAGAACTTCTGAGACTAAAAATGACTATGCGTCAAAATCTCAAAGCGTCCCAGAATTGGACTACAGTCCTTACTTCCAATACGGACGTTTTTGATTCTCGAAAATAACGTCCTATTGGGGTGAATTGTCATATAAGTGTCCATTTTTCGAGTGTTTTGGGAACGATTTTTCACAAAAAAAAGCGTCCCTATTGAAAGGAAGCGTCCGTAACGATGTTTATACCTCTTGTACTATAATTTGTGCAAAGTTGTCTTTGTAGACTACTGTATGAAATAGTAATTTGGACGAAGTAGAAAACAGGTCAAAACAATTTCGCACACCCCCATAATTTATGGGCCATAAACATTTTTATTGTTGTAATTATGATAAACAAACTCGAAAACCTCCGAAAAGTGACCACGGGTATAAAGTTTGGACAAATCCTAGAAGACAGGAAATCATTTAATGAATAATTTATAATTCAAGTGTGTCAAATTTGTTTATTGCAAAGGACTAAAATCATTGTCGTACATATTGTTGCATTCTGCAACAGTTTTCGAATAGTAACAGTTGATTTCGTCATCGGTTAGGTCGGCACCGCGTCGACTGCGCCGTAAAGCATCAATTGTGTCACGGCGTCGGCGGTATGGTGGCGGCATCGGATATTCCCAGCAAATTAATGAATTACACATCGTGTAGCAAAACTCTGGATCAACGTCAATTGGGCAGTTGCTTAATAAATTATTAATAATAATAACTTGCCTATTAGGTAATAATTGAAAATTAAGAACGTTCGATTCCTCTTACTGACAGTTATTCAGCTTTTTTAAATTTCACTAGGCCGCAGAAAGATGAATCCACGGTAAACTGCATCAATTACCCCTAAGAACAAAATTTTCGATGAAATTCTCCGAAAAATAATTACCCAACAACCGCTTTGCCCATAAACAGCCGGCATGACCCATTTAGTGACAAAGTATCACCACAAAGTGAAACTAAACCCACTCCGTAAAAAAGTGCAAACAAAAAGGTAACATGTTTTCCATTGTAATTCAAATCCGGATTTTATAGTGACGGATATTTACAAACTATTCAATGTTATCTCAAAAATTATCATGTAACGTCCTTACTTCCAATACGGACGCTATTGTTTGGAATCAAAAACGTCCGTATTGGAAGTACGGACTGTATGCGAGAAAAATAATTATGCAAACGCGTGTTGTGAACGTGTTCAAACGAATACTAACTAAAATTATCTCTTACCTAAACATACAGGCTGTAGAGCCGTACAGGTAATTTAATGTCTAATTTTCAAATGGTATCGTAAACGTTGAGATTTCGATGATTAACTACGCACTAAGCTTAAAACTGAATTTAAACGGACTTCATGGGAGTAGGGACTGTATTAAGTGTTCGCCAAGATGCATTAAATGGCCAGAGTTCTCCAAGGTATATCTGCTTTCTATTGAAAAAGACTTCTGTTAGTACTAAAGAATGCAAATCAACCTTGGCCGTTTTTCTTGCTATTTGGTAATACTGCTAATTCCCTGTAATATTAATATTATTATTATGCCGATTTGCAGGATAAAATCCGCAAACCAAAATTAGGAAAACTTACATTGGGAGCGGCTGTCGTTCCGGACTCGGGACAAATTGTGCACCAACTAATGCCAAACAAGCCAAAACTATTCTCATCTATAATGCGTTAGAAATACGTTTCTCAAGCATTCATAAACATTTTCTAAGGGCCTAAGAAAGTAGGTCTAAAATAGCACCACACACACACCAGATAGCATCAATTGTTTTATATTTTTTTAAGCGAAACTTAAACGCGATCTTTTTAAAATCTTTTTTTCCAATTTGGTGATGAAATAATACAGCCAAATGGTTTTATGCAATTGAATATTTTTCGGGAAACCGAGACCGTTTTAAATACTTTTACTACTCAGCGTGTCAAGTGAATGCCGGGCCCTTTTTCTTTCCTAATTTCCAGATGAGGAGATTAATGTCCGCACGGAACAAAAAATAGATTTTTAAAAAGTGCAGGACATACAGTCCCCAGTTCCACAACGGCCGGCTTCAAAACCCAAAAAACGCGGCCGTTGTGGGACTGGGGACTGTATATGATGCAGTTTTAATCAAACATATTTCAGGCTAAAACTTTCAGCGATAGAGAACATTTTTTATTCAAAAGTCATGCTCTACGTGTCCAACATCGGAAAAATCAATTTTTCTTCCGTGCAGAAAAAACAGGCCCCTCTCCTCATCTAGAAAATAAGAAAGAAAAATAATAAAAACACCAGTAATTCATGTTACACGATGGTAACAGTGTTGTAATATACTAATCGCAAAAGTACCCAACACGCTTGAGGTACATTTTTGGTAGCGAGTCGAAGAGGTCGTGGCTAGTACAGTAATTGCAATGAATTATCAAGCCGCTAATTGGAATTACGGCCTCGCCTATTGGGTAGAACTCAAAGTGAAGTTTACACATTGAATTTATGCACTCATCATAATGTCTGACACTTCCACTCATATATACAAATCTCTAAAAATGCCTAGAAAAATTTCTAACCAGTCCCTTTCAGTATTCAATTATCTCTGACTCGATGCAAAAAAAAAGATATCGAAGAGAACTTTTGCTTTCTGAGCAATTATTAACTGCTTAGTCAATATTTACCGGTATTTTATTTAGCAAATATGTAAACCTGCCAGCGCACAAACAAACACGATTTTAAATTTGCAACTTTATTACACCAGGAATTTGAATGAAGTCGACATTTCAATAATTTCAATACAGCGCAAATAACTGATAAAGCAAAAGGAAAATAATATTTTACAAGCATATAATCCTACTTTATGGTTCACAAGGCATACCTAACCGCCTGTAAGTTAAAGTATACATTTCTTAACCCTTGAGGACATATATGAAAACTTCGTTCATTCCTTCACAAGTAGTTATAGTCTATAACTTATAGATCCTCATATCAAGCTCGGAATAAATTACCAGAAAAAATTTCCGTCACGATTATATACGTTTGTCAGAACCTATAAAGCATTTGGTTAACAAAACAGATCCAAAAGCAAGAAGGGCAACCATAGCAGCGGCAATGTATATTAACTAAAAATAAGTTAAATTACAAAATCGGAAGTCATGAAAGGTTTTTTTTTGTGCAAAAGAATTCACGAAAAAAATGTTTGAGGACGATAAATTACACTCCCGAGTCAGGAGTCCCGACCTTCTTGATGTGCATATTGCGTTTCCAAAAACGTGCACATCAGGTCAATCGTGCACACCAAGGCAGTTGGTTATCATAGTACATTTTTTCTGTTTGGGCTTAATTGGTTTATCAGACAACTTTTTAGGTTGGAGTTTCGGATTTTGATACCCGGTATCAATGATACGTCTTTAGTCAAAAAACTTCATAAAAGATTTCATTAATCTTCTGTTATTTTTTCCTAATAAATAATTATTTTTTGCAACCACTCTACTTTAATGATACAAATAAGTGACCTTAAAACCACCCATACTAAAGTTTTTCCGTCCAACAGGAATGCACCGGCGGGCCGTAAAGAGTGCATTACTGATAAAAGTAGTGTGAAATGTAGGTTACCTCGGGAAATAAATTGTCAGATAGGTTTGAATAAAGCAATGGGCCGAACATGAAGGAAGCATCTATGGTAAATGCGTAAAACACAAACGCCGTCGGTAGTCGATTATATCCAGCCAATTCACAAATGATACCTTAATTTGAGTTTGATCTTGTTCTTACCGACTTTTAGAAATCAAGGGTTTTTCTATGTAAACAACAAGGCCTTTTATAACCCTTTGTCGTTAGCTATGTTTTTACTGTTATTTTCAAATACCTTGAACTTGAAATATCAATTACTTTTTACTGTTTTCTACTCTAGTCGTTGCAATATAATGGCATAGGGAATGTAATATACATTTGAAGAATAAGATGTTCATTCGCTGTCCATTAAACAAGTTGATTACATACGCCTGTAGCCACGCTTAGCGGGCTGCTCTGCTATGGGGCTAGTTATACGTGAGCTTTTAGTTCCGCTTAGCGGGGCTTTTCTGTCATATCCAATGAGTCGTAGTACTGTTTTCAGCCAAAAACATCAGTGAAAAATGAGCAGACTAGACTTCAGTAGATAAACACGTTCATTTGATTTATTTCATTTCCGAAAAAACACCGTATGAAGGTCA
>SCLG01000011.1:859517-869677 GCA_004367875.1 Oikopleura albicans | reverse complement strand
CTTACTTGTTGGTAAACCACCACAAAAGGCAATGGCAGCTCCTTGAACAGCCACAATTATAAGAAACGATAAATATGAATTTCCCACGATTGTTATCGCTAAAGCTGCAGCCAGTATCAACGCAGCCAACGCCATCAAATTCAGCTTGATGTTTTCAAACGAATTTAACAATAGTCCGAGAATAGGCCGCAGCACAATTTCCGAAATTGTCTGAATTGTTACGGCAAATGCGGCGTCCATATTGCTGATGCCTTTTCCGACCATATATGGAATAATGAGAAGAACCGAAGAATAGGCACAAAAATACGGGTTCGAGACCGAAATAAATAAGGCACCGCGATCAAGAGGTCGGCATTTTTACCCTGCCCTAGGGTCAAATTCGGGTCCATTTGGTTGATTTTTGCCACTTTATTTTGGCCGTAGGGTACAATTTTGGTAGCAGGCAATATCCCTGGGGCTAAAAAAAACGAAAAAAGGAGAAACAAAAAAAAATGAAGAGCACACAAAAGACAACCTGAATGAAACAAAAAAAAAACGGGGGACTATACTAGACAACAATTTTACAACACATTTCTTTTCAGAAAAACTTTTTTCTCTGCCCCAGGTAGATTGCCTAAACCCGTACAATTTTGGTGCTATACGGGTTGGTTTTGGTCCGTTTTTATTACGTTTTTGCCGATCTCTAATTTAGGTGTTTGCACCTGAATTGCACTTTTTTTACAGGGGGTCTGGTTATAAGGTCAAGCCCCAAAAACCTGATTTTGTATCTATGTGGGTTGAAAGTTTCGAAGTTTCAACTTGAAATCGTAAAAAGTGTAAAGTAAATTGAATTAGATTTTTTTTTTTTTTTTGAAAGAATGTCCATGATTTTTTTTTGTTAGCTAAATTGGGTAGAGCGTAGACGAACAAGTTAAAACAAGTTCACTATTAGTTATTTAAAATTCATTATTTAAAATGCAATCTTGTTAACTAGATTGAACTTTGTTAACTAAACTAGTTAGGTAGTGAACATCTCGAACCCTACACCAAAGTATAGAAATTGACTCAAGGCAAAAACAAGCATTGGTACGGATTTGAACAGGCTCCAATCAATCGGCTTTCGATCTCGATCAATTGGCGACGCCGGGCATTCAATAATCAACAACGAAATCCATAAATTTTGAAAAGATATTCCCGCTTGAATTAGGCACGCTCCCCGCCATGAAAAACAGTCGAATAAGGCCGTCCACGCGGGTGACAAAATGAGCGCGCCAATTGGCACACCGCAGAAAACTGCCCCATTTCCAAAGATGCGCTTTTCATTCATCCAGCCCTGGAAAACAATGTTGGAAGCGTAAAAATGCATATTGAAGAAGAAGGAGTTAAACATGCCAACCATAATTTGAACGTAAAGTAGTTCTGGAATAAGTTGAAGATCACTCACTAACGGTAAATTGTTTTTGGAAGGCCATGGCCCATGGTCTTTCAAATAAAACGTTTTTCGTGAAAACTTCGAGAAAAATGAATTCAGTCAAAAACCCTTCTTGTTGAAATAACTTTCTCTTCGAAATTCGGATTCTTATTCGAAGTTTCAATAAACGTTCTTTTCGGAAACCCACAATTGGTTTTCTCTGAAAAATAGCTTCTTTTAAAATGAGTTTTTGAACATACTCCGAAAAACATTTTCTCTCGAAAGTTCTTGCTAACATTTACCGTGGGCCAGTTTCCAGATTGGCGCTATGATTACAAAATAGCCTTAAAATGATATGGAGTATTATTCTGTTGGAGAGTTAAATTCTTGTCAGTCTAGGCGCAGACACACGGTATTTGTTTTTTGTCGTAAGGTCAATCCTAAGAATATTAATATAAATATTCAACCTTGCTTGTATTTGAGATGCAGAGGCCCAACAAAGAGTAGTTCCAATTGCCGACAGCATCATCATTTTACGTGAGCCCAGATAAGTCAGAAAAAATGGCGCAATTAACGAGTTAAGACAAGAGCCAACGGTAATGAGAAGAAAAACAAACGCTGCCGAACTCATTGATACACTTTATTTTTGGTCACAAATTCATTACCAAATTTACGTTATATTATGATATAGCGCATTCACAATTTTCTAGCATGTGTAACTTTTAGAATTTTTTTTTTAGAATAAATAGGCCAGTTGCGTAGGTGCAACGGGTCTGCTTGCGCTAGTGGCCTCAACAGTAAAGTCTATACTTATGCTATAAAAACCGTTAAAAGATCAATTATACTGTATAAGTTATACACCAACTTCACACGTATCTGAAAAAATGAAAGATAACTGCGCAGTAGGTAGGCGGAGAATAACGAACTCGTTTTTGTGACAAATTTAGCTTTTGCCAGATTATTATCTAGTTGCAAGATAACTGCGCGCAGGCAAAAAATGATGAAATTTTAGAAAAAGATGACAAAATATTTCATTTTTGAAAGGTAACTGCCTAAAATATAACTGCGCAGGTGGTATATTTATACATAGATGTCGCTCGTCTTTTTATGACCAAACCCATAATATCCCATCCAGTATGGGAGAAAAACTCCCATGGGCCTGATTAGTCCTTTGATGGTTATTACTTTGTTTATTTACAACATTGTCAGAAAATGTCGATATTTTAGAAAATTTTTGAAAAACATTTGGATTAACGAACAAAACTTTGACTGGACAAATTTCAATTGACAATATTATACAGGTACAATTAATAACCAACCTATGGTAATCGACCATGATAATGACACAAATATTAAGAGGAAGTAGAAATAGCCATGATCCTGCTCAAGCTCTAAATGAAATGTTTCAAATCGAATTACAACATAAACTTATACCATATGTATATAATACATACAGGTATATAATACATGCATGATGCATGTATATAATACAACAGGTGAAAAAAAAAGAAAAAAAACGATTCGTTTCGGGGACGAGGACTGTAATTTACAGTCCTCATCCCAGAAACGAGTCGTTTTTTCTACTTTTTTCAACTGTATCGCCCATACAGTACATGTATGGGGGACGAAGACTGTACTACTAATATAAACGTAATTACCTAGTCCAAACCATTTCCGCCCTTTCATCATCTATTTCGCTTTAGTCAAATCCAGAATGTTTTTGGCATTAAATCGTACATGCGAGTCCAATAAACAACTTTGAATTACTTTTCTTTTTTAGGATAGGTGTTTGTAGTATTTTCCAGAAACTGTTTTTTTAATTGTGCCAAATCACGTATCATTTTTTTCCAAAGACAATAGATCGAAAACAAATTTGAAATGTAATATTAAGTCGCAAAGCCACAGACTCTACCGTTACTTAATCCATTATATCAATTTTATGAAAATGTAAAAAAAAACTTTTATCTGTTTTACAAACGGCTGAAGCCGCTGAACTGGTACTTTAATATTTTTTTCTTGGGGCTTTTAACACGTAAATAACGTGACGTAATCCATTTTTCTGTAACATTCGAATTTATTAATAACCTGTAAAATGGTTATGAACGAGACAGTTCGCAAACAGTTCCAGTACGGCCAGGTGGATTAAAGTCAATAATTCTGGTCTGCGAAAAATAATAAAACTTACGTCAACTTAATAGTACAATGCATAATTTTATGAATTAAATCTTTAACGATATGTCTGTTACGAAAGCTTCCTCGTGTAAACTTTCACAACAAGACTTTTTTCAACAACAGACTTTTTCAAAAACGGTCTTTAATAACAGGGCTATCTGAAGTTCTGATTATGAACTCCATAATATGAATAATGTGATGTTTTCGAGATATGGACCATATAAAGTCCATATCATGGACTAAATGCTCCATATCACGAAAACATCATATTTTCTGAGTTGAATTCTAGTACACCAGATGACTCGTTATAATTTATAGCCTATAAGTTATAGCCTATAACTTATAGGGCTACTAAATTGGTTTTACAAAATAGCCCTATAACGAGTTTTAGACCTATAACAGATAGACCTACGCAAAAGCGTGGGTTAAAGTGGGAAAAACTGTTATCCGGACTAGCACAATAACGAAGTGTATTGTAAAATGTGAACCAAAAATTTACTTTTGTGATATTTGGGTGCTGCTTACACAGAAAAATTATCAATTGTACGGTATGAGTCATATATTTTATGATCATTTTATTTAGATTCGATAAAAATTGAAAACAATTAGCCCTATATGGCCCTATAACGACATATGATATGTCACATATCGGTTTTTCAAAAACTAGCCTATAACGAGATTTTAGCCCTATAAGCCCTATAAAGGCTATAACAGGTATTACAAGCTGCGCGGGTAGTTGTTTGCGTGGCTAAAGGACGCTAGCCAATAGGAGGCGCCTCTAAAAAAGCATGAGCCAATAGGCGCGCTTGTTAATTCAGTTACAGACGCCAGCGCCATAGGCATAGGCTGTAGCATAGGCCTATAACGAGTCATCTGGTATAGTTGATGGTATTTATCGAAATTTAGTGATGTATTCTATGCCTATAACTTATAGGCTATAATAATCTTATAATAAGATATATAGAAAATTACCTAAATTTCGATGAAAATAGAATTGTATTTAAAGATTTATTTAGAATATCATAACATGGAGAGAAATCCATAATACTACCGTCATGATTAGTAGTTAATTTGGGAAGTTGAATTTCGCCTAATTTTTACCGGAACTCCGAAGTAGATTCTAGAACGCCGTGAAATGGTCAGCCCGCGCAGATACAAATAACTGAATATTATCCAGTGGATAAGGTAACTTTGGCCAGATAACGGCCAATTGTGTTTGGAAATAAAGGCACGAGAGGGAATTTTATTTCGGTGACATTTAGTATATAAAAAAAAACTTTTTTGAAATCTTGAATAAAGTTTATTCGAAACGAAAAAGTTGTGGAACACTCTCACATCCCAAAAACCGTTTCGATATGGGTTCCACAACTGTACCAAGTATCGATTGTTTTATGAAATTCAGCTCAAATAAAAGCGATGCGTATTTCACTATTAATTGGATATAATTAAATATAATTAATAGAGGGTTAAAATTCATAAAACTCAACCAATAATCTAAAATATTTTGTACACGAGCACAACCAACATATCCCAAACATATCAACAATCACATCCAATAACTTTGAGCATTATTGTTTTCACTGGTACGTTATTTTCGTATTTTTTTTTGATAATTATTACGTATCCTCAAAAAATAAAATGCAAAATTTGTATTATACAATCTAATGATAAACAACTTTTCTCTTTTTTCAATAGGTTCAGTAGAGTTCATCACCATGAATTGTTTTTTGAACAACCCACGTGATTTCAAAATCCACCGCTCATTGGCTGATTGTGCTAGCTTTACATTACGCAACATTTTAAAAAATAAAGTAAAACTAAATCTTAGTAAAACAAAAAAATATGAGAGAGAGTAAAGGTTAAGAACAGAGATATAAATAAAATAGTTATGGAGCCCGTTAGGGTCATGTCAGTGCATAAAGATTTCGCACAATAGTGTAAAAAACGCGCGAGAAATTTCATATTTTTTTTCCTCTAACATTGAACAAAAAGTTTTTTTTAGTTTTTTTGTGTTGTTTGTGAATTAGTGAGAAAAAAATTTAGAGAAAAAAAAATGTCCTCGTATACGAATCCGAATCATGATGGGCCAGGTGCCCAGGCGCCTCAGACTGGTTTGGACAAAACCAAAGCTCAAGTTGATGAGGTCGTCGTTATTATGAAACAAAATGTCGATAAAGGTTAGAATAATTATAATAGAATTTCACCTTATAGTATCAGTCTTATATGGACCATAAAATATAGGTTTTGATTTTAGGCTTTAACCCCCCAAACACAGAGTAAAATTTGAAGATTTAAATTATAACAAAATAATCACACACTGAAAAAATGAACGTTTAGGGCCTAAACTTTAGGCCCGACACTGTAGGTTATCTGATGAAAAGTTGTGACAAACTTCAAAAGTCGTGATGTGTTTGGATAATGCGTTTGAGGGTTAAGGTTTTTGAAAAGATATGATATATGAATAAAGGAATCTTCACTTTTTCGTTTTTTATTTCAAAAAAACCGGTTCAGGTCCAGAATATTGCTTTGGACTGCAAAGGAAAATCTAGAAAGTTTTGACGTTTCAAAAAATATCTTTCAAAAAATACTTAGGTCTTTTTTTCTTACTGTGTGGTTTATGGTAGTATATATTTGGTAAAGTTGACGTGAAGAGGCCCTAATAAAGCTGCTTTGTGTAAAAAATTGGTTCTGTAAGTTAAAAAATGAGTAGAAATCTTACTTTCAGGAGTGGGGTACTTTTGCGACCATTTGCGAACAAACCCGTTTCTGAGTACTTTCGCGACCAAACCATTTGGTCGCGAATTGTTGTTAAAAATACCGAGTTTTGAGTTAAATAATTTGATTTAACAAATTAGCTGTTTATAAGGTCTTTTTTGAAAGAATTCACCTACACCGGGTGCGCAGTTATCGCCCCTTCCGAAAAACGTTTCCGCCTACGCCCTGCACAGTTATCGGGCGGTTTTTTGTCGCGGTGTATGTTAATTTTCTTAAATAAATTTAAGGTTTTATAGCCTTTTTGACCAAGAATCTTCTAAGCACTCTTTCTACGATGCATAAATTGTAAATATTTTGTACGTCTAGTTTTGGAACGTGACTCGAAGTTAAACGAGCTTGACACGCGGGCGGATGCGTTACAAGCGGGTGCCGCCCAGTTCGAAACAAACGCAACCAGTTTACAACGCAAATTTTGGTGGCAAAATATGAAAATGAACATTATCATTGTTGTCGTCGTCGTTGTCGTCATTCTTATTATTGTTTTGGCGACAGTTTTGCCGAAAAAGGACGACAACGGCGGCGATAACTAATTGCATTACAAACTTCTAAAGATTGAACTTCTGTTATTTAAAAGTTTTTCGAAAAAAGTCATCTAGTGAGAATTTAGTGAACTAGTGTTTTGGTGAAATTGCGTATTAATATTTCCAAATTATCTTTCCAAACGCCCTATCTAATTATCTTAACAAAATATCTTGAAACTTTTCGAGCACATTTGTCGCTAAAATATCTGGAAATCTTTTTACATTTGTGGTTTTAATTATGCAAAAAACCTTGATTAAAAACCACAAATGTGAAAAAGGTTTCCAGTTATCTTAGCGACAATTGTGCTCAAAAAGTTTAAAGATATTATGTTAAGATTATTGGGTAGGGCGTTTAGAAAGATAAATGGAATTATTGATACGTTTTGGTTAGAAAATTATTATTAGATTAGGGGGTTAATTCATAACGGGAAAAGATATTTTTGCACAAAATACTCATTTTATGACTTGTATTTTTGTTAACTAAAACGATGCCTATTTTGATTGCAAATTCAATTATTCTGCTCTGTTGACATTTATTTAATGGCACATTCACCCTAATCTTCATTATTATATATATATTTTTAACGAACAGACATTTAATATACACCAGGTGAGCGCAGTTGTGCGCTTTAATTTTTATTTCTGATCCTTTATGTTTTCGAGAGTATTTTTTCGCAAAATTTAATATTCCGACGTTTTTGTCATTCTATTATAATCCCTCCGCGCTTTTCGGACGTTTTTTTAGTTCGCGTTTTTTAGTTCGCGTTTAAATTCATTACAAAGTACATGTTCATTTTGGGTCAACAGGGAGAATATCGAGTTCAATTGCGCAAATTAACTTCTCCTAATTGGCCATGCTCCCAAATAATTCGGTGCCTTGAAATATAAGCTGTAATCCGAGCGTTAACATTAGTGCACACCGGGTGTAAACGCATGTGGCATGCTAAAATCAGTAAGATCATTGTGCCTTTTTGCACTAAATTCCTTCAACTTCATTAAAAGGTACAATCTATTTCTCTTTCATTCTGTTCAAATTCATTTTGCAGCGCTCCGATCAATTTTTGGGCACACAAAATTTTTATAAATATAAATTGAGAAACTATTACTCAAAAACATATTTGAAAAAACAACTTCTTATCCAGGGTAATATGAACATAATCTTTTTTCGTGGAATTTTTGTGTGCCCAAAAATGGGGCGAACAGTTAATATGCATTTATCATTTATGATTTTGTACAGTAAATTGCAATCGACATTGTGGTTCCGTTTAATTTAGTAGACTTGAAATATATCCGATAATTGCAGAAATTAGTCCCCTTTATGGTACGAAAAATCCTTGCGCCGTAATATATATTAGACTGGCAAATATTTTTTTTTATGAAACTCTTTGCCGAATATTATGCTACATAGCTTTGCCAAGCTTTGGACTATTACTTACAGTCCTTAATCTCATAAGGACATGTTTGAAATAGCCCCAATTATCAGGCGAATTGCTCCGAAGTGGTATTTTTCGAACTTTTGGATAAAATGCCCAAACCCACGATTTTTCTCAAATAGCGGTGTCAAGTTGTAGTTTCAAGGTTTATAGATTCCCCAAAGTCAAATTTATGCGGGTGACATTGAAAATGGTAAACACCGGTTAAATTTGGTACATGCCGCTTTATAGACTTTTTTCAAAACGTCCAAAATTTCGAGTGTTTCTAGTCAAGTCGTAATTTTTAGAGGTTTTCGTTACAATTTTCTCGAAAAGCGGCAATAAACCCAGCTAATACGAGAAAGGACTGTACCACCCGTCTTTTGGTTCTAGAAAAGTGCCGAGGCAGCATTTTTCATCCACTTGAGAAATCTATGTCGGTTTAATGCAACTTCAGCTGACAAAAAATCGTTATTAATTTAATGTAATGGCGGGTGTTGTAATAATACACCACCTGCTAGGTTATCGTACCTTTATAAACGCTAAAAACGGTAAGATACGCCAGCTTTGGTAAGCTAACCCGTCAGGGCGTTTGGTGAAATAATTGGAAACCTCGATACGTATTGGTCCAAACAGTGGTAAGATAGCCCAATTTTGGTAAGATAACGTATGGTAAGATAACCTGTCAGGTGGTGTATTTGATCTTTTCTAGATTTCTACCTGATAATAGGCGTAATTATTTTTTGTACATTCACTTTGCTCACTAAGGGCATTATTTTGTGAACCCTACTTTCGAATCACTTTATATTTAGGAAATGTGGTAGATTGTAAACTAATTAAAATATATATTATGCAGTACAATTTTATGCATCCGAGATTATTATTGCATGCACGTGTTTCTCCGAGAATCGTTATTTCCTAAATTTCCACTTACAGTCGACTGTATTCGACTGTACAGTCGACTGTATTCGAAATTACCCAAAATTTACAACACGAAAAAAATCCACTGGAAAAGAACTCCAAAACCGTTATAATAGGCAATCGTGACTTTTTTGCAAACAAAAATATTGTTTTTGATCAGGTCTTTTTCCGATTTTTGAGTTTTCAAAACATTAAACGCTGAACTTTTTGGTCTTTGAACAAATTCTACAAACAAGTTATTTTGGTAAAACGGCGGGAGTTGAATAATTACAACCATCCAGTAAGATTTAAATACAATTTTAAGAAATGACAATTGGTCCAGTGACATTTTTTATTCAATTTTAATTTTTCACAATTGTAAGTTTGTCACATTTGTAAGTTGCATGAAATCAATCGGTGCTCTACGAAACATTAGTACTAATGATGCGATACAATTAAGAATGGAACAGGAAATTATTCAGTTTTTGAATAGCACATACTCTGTTGACAATGATATTCGTACCCAAGCTGAGGAAGCCCTGGGTCGTCTTGATGTACGTCAGGATTTTCCCCAGGCCCTCCTTCAAGTGGGGTATCATGATGTGGAAATAACCGTAAAAAGCAGGTGGAAAACATGAAAATTAAACATGGGAAACGACTTCGGGATATTAATGTCTTTCTAAATTTCCCGAAAAAACTTCTAAATTTCCCGAAAAAACTTTTCTCCATGAAATATTCTTCGAGAAACTTTTCCCGGAAAAACACAGTAGTGTATTAGAGGGATTAATAACAGCTCTTTTGAACGGCTCATTTGAATTTTCCCCGAAATACCTTTTCTTCGAAAGACATTTTCCCCGAAAAACGTTTTTTTTATATTTCCCGAGAAACGTTTTTCGTAATTTTCCCCCGAAAAACGTGTTCTCCGAAAGACCGCGAAAAATAGCATGATCAAAAAATTTGACCATTTTTCCTTTGTTTTTTCCACATTTT
>SCLG01000011.1:844349-859496 GCA_004367875.1 Oikopleura albicans | reverse complement strand
CGACATTGTGTTTCCGTTTAATTTAGTAGACTTGAAATATATCCGATAATTGCAGAAATTAGTCCCCTTTATGGATCGAAAAATCCTGGCGCCGTAATATATGTTAGACTGGCAAATACCAGCAAAAACAAATAGGTATGTTTTTATGAAACCCTATATTTGCCGAATATTATGCTTTGCCAAGCTTTGGACTATTACTTACAGTTCTTAATCTCATAAGGACATGTTTGAAATAGCGCCAATTATCAGGCGAATTGCTCCGAAGTGGTATGTTTCGAACTTTTGGATAAAATGCCCAAACCCACGATTTTTCTTAAATAGCGGTGTCAAGTTGTAGTTTCAAGGTTTATATGTTCCCCAAAGTCAAATTTATGCGGGTGACATCGAAAATGGTAAACACCGGTTAAATTTGGTACAGGCCGCTTTTTAGACATTTTTTTCAAAACGTCCAAAATTTCGAGTGTTTCTAGTCACGTCGTAATTTTTAGAGGTTTTCGTTACAATTTTCTCGAAAAGCGGCAATAAACCGAGCTAATAGGAGAAAGGACTGTACCACCCGTATTTTGATTCTAGAAAAGTGCAGAGGCGGCATTTTTTCATCCACTTGAGAAGGCGCAGCCGGATTTGGTAGAAAAGGTCTTTAATGCAATTTCAGCTGACAAAAAATCGTTATTAATTTAATGTAATGGCGGTTGTTGTAATAATACACCACCTGCTAGGTTATCTTATCTTCATAAACGCTAAAAACGGTAAGATAACCGAGCTTTGGTTAACCCGCCAGGGCGTTTGGTAAAATAATTGGAAACCTCGATACGTATTGGTCCAAACAGTGGTAAGATAGCCCAATATTGGTAAGGTAACCTGTCAGGTGGTGTATTTGATCTTTTCTAGATTTCTA
This sequence comes from Oikopleura albicans, assembly GCA_004367875.1. Taxonomy (NCBI): domain Eukaryota; kingdom Metazoa; phylum Chordata; class Appendicularia; order Copelata; family Oikopleuridae; genus Oikopleura; species Oikopleura albicans. Next base: position 858,598 of record SCLG01000011.1, on the reverse strand, counting down.
CCTGGCTGATAATAGGCGTAATTATTTTTTGTACATTCATTTTGTGAACCCTACTTTCGAATCACTTTATATTTAGGAAATGTGGTAGATTGTAAACTAATTAAAATATAATTTATGCAGTACAATTTTATGCATCCGAGATTATTATTGCATGCGCGTGTTTCTCTGAGAATCGTTATTTCCTAAATTTCCATTTTTTCGAAATTACCCAAAATTTATAACGCGAAAAAAAACCCACTGGAGAAAACTCCAAAACCGTTATACTAGGCAATCGTGACCTTTTTGCAAAAAAATATTGTTTTTGATCAAGTCTTTTTTCCGATTTTTGAGTTTTCAAAACATTAAACGCTGAACTTTTTGGTCTTTGAATAAATTCTACAAACAAATTATTTCGGTATAACCGCGGGACTTGAATAATTACAACCATCCAGTAAGATTTAAATACAGTTTTAAGAAATGACAATTGGTCCAGTGACATTTTTTATTCAATTTTACTTTTTCACAATTGTAAGTTTATCACATTTGTAAGTTGTATGAAATCAATCGGTGCTCTACGAAACATTAGTACTAATGATGCGATACAATTAAGAATGGAACAGGAAATTATTCAGTTTTTGAATAGCACATACTCTGTTGACAATGATATTCGTACCCAAGCTGAGGAAGCCGTGGGTCGTCTTGATGTGCGTCAGGATTTTTCTCAGGCCCTCCTTCAAGTGGGGTATCATGATGTGGAATAAACGTGAAAATGAAACATGGGAAACAACTTCTGGATTTTAATGTCTTTATACCCGCGTCCGACTTATTGTGTTCTAGTCGATTAATTGCTTCGATTAATATTCGCTTCTAAATTTCCCGAAAAAAATTTTTCTCCAATGAAATATTCTTCGAGAAACTTTCCCCCGAAAAAACACAGTAGTGCATTAGGGGGATTAAAACAGCTCTTTTAAACGGCTCATTTGAATTTTCCCCGAAAAATAGCATGTTCGAAAAAATTCGACCATTTTTTCCGTTGATTTTTTCCACATTTTTTACCCCCTTCAAGTGTCTCTGAATCAGCAAGTTGAGGTGGCCTTACGACAATCGAGTTCAATTCTATTAAAAAACTGGATTGATCATCATTGGTCGAGTAGCGGCGAAAAGTTTAAGGAGCCCCAGGCCTCCGAAGAGACAAAAAACTTCATCCGACAGAGTTTGCCCAATGGCCTTCAGGATCCAACACGTCAAGTCAGGTCGTTTTGGCGGCTGCCCTTGCAAATGTAGCCAGTTGGGATTGGCCCGAAGTATGGCCTAGTTTGGTGCCATCATTGCTCGATGCCTTGAATTCGTCCGACCTACACACTATTGACGGTGCACTTCGGTATGTTATTTGCGCAAAAAGTTTAGAAATCAAATTTTGTATCGATTCATGAAGGTCCCTTTGTTTAAATACACTGTAATCACACTTGACGCGCAAGGGTTAAATTTGTAAAGTCAAAAACTATAGTTTTTATGTAAAACTGATTTAAAAATGTTTAAAAATAAAAAAAGTTTTTTGTACATGAAAAGGTGCTTAAACTTAAATTTTGAAAAAATATTTTGTTAGGTGTTTGAAAGAATTTTCAACTGATATCAATGGACAACATGCACCCCAAATGATGGAACGAATTTTACCTCGATTACTCGAATTTATGTCGCCAAAGGTAGTGTTTTGGCAAGTATTGTTTTTTTTGTGGTTGTATAATTTGTTTATTAGTAATTTTAAGTTATTAATCAAGTTAATTTTAATTTTTTCATTATCTCTAAATTGATTTCCGGTGGTATTTTCCTAGTGGTTGAATTTTAGTATAAGGTCTATCACCACAAAATTTAGTTTGATAAGATAACACACAGCGAACTTTAATTTATGTATAATTTTAAGATGCAAATAATTCATAATAACAGCAACATTTATTTTTTACGCGAAATGAAAACACTGAAAGTCATCTGCTACCCCGATTATGGCGTCCCGATCACTCCAGATTTTAACAACATTAACGGCACTCGTTACAGATACACGAGAAGCAGCCCTCGACAATCCTTTTGAAAACGTTCTCGTTGTGTTTGGGGGTTGTATCCAACGTGGTGTGGCCGAGGATGACGAATGGCTGGTTAAGGTATGTACTTGTCTTATGATAATACTGGGCGATGGTTATACCGTTTGAAGTTTTGCCCGCTACAAGGTCAAGTTGAGATTTTTTACAAGATATATCGCGCGCGGCGTACCTTAAAAAAACTCGTATATAACAAGCAATTGTGTTTTCTAGCGCGATGTTTTCAAATGCTTCAAGCAACTGATCAAAGGGTTCGGAAAGAAAATTGCCCCAATTTCGGGTCCATGCCTGCAAATCTGCTGGGACTTCATTGCAAAGTTATCGGGCCAGTATTTGCAGCGTGCGGTGCGCGATGGGGACGTTGAGAGCCAAGAGGACTCCGATTACGAAACGGCGGGAATTCAAGGCACCGTCATTGCCGTTATCGACTTTTTGGCGACAATTCTAGAAAAAAAGTCGTTTCGAGAGGTGGTTACGTTAGGCGTGCCACCCTTGATTCCCGCTATCATGATTTTCTTGCAACCGTCAGCCTCACAAATTAACGCCTGGCAAGAGGATCCCGATCGTTTTGTCGAAGAAGAAGATGATGAAGCGTTTATTGCATCGGTTCGAACCACTGCAATGGACTTACTACTTTGCATCGCTAAAGGTGGTTTATTAAATTAATTTCTCTACATGTAGTTAGGAATAAAAAGGCAAATCCGACATGTGTTTTTCGACATTATAGGAAAATCATCAGATTTTCTCGAAAATGTCCAAAAATCATGTTCTTTTCTTTGAAAATTTTCGAAGTCTACGTATTTTTTGTAGGAATTCTTCTTTTTCGAAAATTTACAAAAATAATATTTTTTTTTTCGAAAATGCACGAAAATCATCTCTTTTTTCAAATCTACAATTATCATGTTTTTTTTTCGAAAATCTACGATAATCATACAAGACATATTTATAAAATTTTAACCAAAAATGTGTAAATAAAACGATCAACCAAAAAGCCCCGTTTTTGTGGGGTTTCCTGATTTTTTTGCTCAAAATGGAATATCTATGTTTCGCCGCAAAAAAAAAGTTGTCACTGAACTAAATTTCTCTCTAAAAAACCACCTAAGATTTCATTGATGTTCTTTTGCCGCCTCTGTTAGAATACGTGAGCCAATCCCAGGAGGCTTCGGTGAGTTGGCAACAGAAAGAGTCGGCCTACTACATTGTTGGCGCCATTGCGGAGGCGTTTGACGAGGCCCAAATGGCCAAATTTGATATTCAAACATTCGTTGGGACGCGCACTATGGTTTTCGGGACGTTTTGCCGATAAGGTCCGGCCCGAGGTTTTAAATGTATTCCTGGAAGCTACGGTCATGNAGCGAACTTTAATTTATGTATAATTTTTAGATGCAAATAATTCATAATAAGAGCAACATTTATTTTTTTACGCAAAATGAAAACACTGAAAGTCATCTGCTACCCCGATTATGGCGTCCCGATCACTCCAGATTTTAACAACATTAACGGCACTCGTTACAGATACACGAGAAGCAGCCCTCGACAATCATTTTGAAAACGTCCTCGTTGTGTTTGGGGGTTGTATCCAACGTGGCGTGGCCGAAGATGACGAATGGCTTGTTAAGGTACTTGTCTTATGAATCATAAGTTATGATAATACAGAGCGGTGGTTATAACGTCTGAAGTTTTGTCCGCTACAAGGCCAAGTTGAGATTTTGTTTCCAGCATATATCATGTCTTTTTTGCGTTTTTTGAACCAAGACGGCGTACCTTAAAAAACTCGCATATTACAAGCAAATGTTTTTTCCAGCGCGATGTTTTCAAATGCTTCAACCAACTGATCAAAGGCTTCGGAAAGAAAATTGCCCCAATTTCGGGTCCATGCCTGCAAATCTGCTGGGACTTCATTGCAAAGTTATCGGGCCAGTATTTGCAACGTGCAGTGCGCGATGGGGACGTTGAGAGCCAAGAGGACTCCGATTCCGAAACGGCGGGAATTCAAGGCACCGTCATTGCCGTTATNGACTTTTTGGCGACAATTCTAGAAAAAAAGTCGTTTCGAGAGGTGGTTACGTTAGGCGTGCCACCCTTGATTCCCGCTATCATGATTTTCTTGCAACCGTCAGCCTCACAAATTAACGCCTGGCAAGAGGATCCCGATCGTTTTGTCGAAGAAGAAGATGATGAAGCTTTTATTGCATCGGTTCGAACCACTGCAATGGACTTACTACTTTGCATCGCTAAAGGTGGTTTATTAGATTAATTTCTCTACAAGATTATTCATATTTTAACTATATGGAGAAAACCGTGTAGTTAAGAATAACAAGGCACATCCGTGTGTTTTTCGAGATTAGGAAATAATCTCATTTTCTCGAAAATGTCCAAAAATCAGTTTTTTTTTTTTTTGAAAATTTACGAAGTCCACGTATTTTTGGATTGGAATTCTTATTTTTTCAAAAATTTACAAAAATAATATTTTTGTTTTCGGAAATGTACGAAATCATCTCTTTTTGTGGAATCTACAAAGATCATGTTTTTTTCGGAAATCTACGATAATCATACCAGACATATTTATAAAATTTTAACCAAAAATGTGTATATTTTCTTCTGTACAGTGGAAAATAAGCAAAAGGGGCTGTTATGCGCCGAAAATAATAAAACAACAACAATAATATCAAACGATCAACTAAAAAGTCCCGTTTTTGTGGGTTTTCCTGTTTTTTTTTTGCTAAAAAAAGGAATATCTATGTTTCGCCGCAAAAAAAGTTGTCATTAAATTCCTCTCTAAAAAACCACCTAAGATTTCATTGATGTTCTTTTGCCGCCCCTGTTAGAATACGTGAGCCAATCCCAGGAGGCTTCGGTGAGTTGGCAACAGAAAGAGTCGGCCTACTACATTGTTGGCGCCATTGCGGAGGCGTTTGACGAGGCCCAAATGGCCAAATTTAATATTCAAACATTCCTTGAAACATCTGTACTAAATGATTTACGCTCAAATACAAATGAGTTCCTATTGGGACGCGCACTCTGGTTTTCGGGACGTTTCGCCGATAAGGTCCGGCCCGAGGTTTTAAATGTATTCCTGGAAGCTACGGTCATGGGATTGGGCACAGGCCAAAATGCTATCGTTAGAGTTCAGGTAAGAATTATTGCGCTAAAAATCTTAGCATCCAATATTTGTTTTAACTCGTGGGAATTCCGATAGGCCCATTTTAATCTATTTTCATAATTTCCATTTATGATTTGAACGACATGCAATTTTTGGCACCAATTTTAGTACTAAATGTTAGGTTACTTTTTTTGATGAAATTTTGTCTTGAATTTTTTTTTAGGTGAAATTAAAAAAAATTCTTCGTATTTAAAATACGGTATTTTTAGGTTATAGCCTATAAATTATAGGGCCAAGTTATTTTTCTGATATTTTAATTTGACCATGGACCATGGTGTACTCCCGCCCTTAGTGGGGCCGGTCAGTTTAATAACTTTTTTTCAGGCTTCCCGAGCTGTCTATGAATTTATCTCAAAGATTCCCGAAGAGTCCCAACCAATCCTGGCACCATTTATGCCCAGAGTTCTCGGATCGCTCCTCGATATTACCCAAACAGCCAGCACTGAAGTGCTGTGTCTTCTGCTTGAAGTGATATCTGAGTGTGTAAGAGTTAACTCGTCCTGCGTCCCGCAATATGCCGAACCAATTGTTGACCTCATTTTAAACATACTTCAAAAATACAAGTACGATTCTACGAAATCTAAGAAATGAAAAAGTCAAAATTAACGTTGTAATAACAAAAAAGGACCTTGTAGTCAGCTGATATAAAGATAGATCCAAGATTCTAAAAATCGTACACTGCGTGTGGTTTTATGGTCTTAGATTTTGACCGTTATAAAATGTTCTTCTAAACATATGCTTTCACGCCTTAAAATTTTCTGCCCTGTCAGAAAAAAAACTTGGATAGATTTTGTTTTCCCTACACGAAAATACATATGAAAGCTTATCGTTTTTAGAATTTTTGACCGAAATCTATTTCAATTGGTTATAAGGTCGTAAGGTATTTTTAAAGGGTAAAATTTGTATGGAAAATTTGTATGTACAAATTGTATGTAAAACTTGTCGACCATGACAGCAGTTGATAAAAAATGATTTTAACTTTAGTTCTGATCCTCATGTTTGTTCTCTGGTGGAGGAGCTTGTGGAAGCAATTGGTGAAAAGGCAACGCCAGAAAACCGCGGTACATATTCGGGACTATTTAACCGTCTGACGCCGTTCCTGGTACAAGTTTTAAAAACGAGTGAGGCCGATATTGAGGCCGGAAATGGCAATATTACCAACAGTTATATTTCGATTTGTCTGGATATGACGACGCGATTCGTGCGCTCGATACCTAAGTCTGGTTTTAAAGAACACTTTTGTTAAGTTTATGAATCATACGTGTTAGATCATAGACTATGACTCATAGTCTATGATCTAACCACGTTTTCCACGATTTTTTCACCTAGCCGGTTCTTTGAAGATGGTATTTTCACAAAAAATCCATATGGAATCTTATAAGAACTGTTTGGATTACAATTGGATTAAACATGTAAAATTAAAATCAATATAAGCCAATTCCGGACGAGTTGATCGCTCAATTATACCCCGTCGTCATCGAAAAAACGCTACAATCCGTGGACACCCAAGTCATTCAATCAGGTGGCGAAACCGTTCGAGGGTTTTTTGCTGTTGCAAGTTAGGCTGTCCATTCACCTAGTATATTTCAGTATTAAAATGCTCTCTTAAATCTAAAGTTTTAAATTCGTGTATTATTTTGAGATGTTCTATTGAATTGTTCCGCGTAAGTTTATATTTTATGCGTCTCATAATAACGGTAATTTTTGCGGCGTTTTGAAATAATATGTTCCCATAATAAGAGCCGAGTTTGCAATAAATTAATCAGGTGCCTGTAAGGGCTTTTTTCTATATGTCTTTAGTGTACAAAAATACCCTAATAATGACGGAGGATTATACTTTATAATATAAAGTATACTATACACTCTGCGCTGTTATCTTGTCACGCGTTAACTTACAGATTTTCCCGTTCGCTCCGTTATCTTGTAGATTTTTTCATGAGAAAGGTAACGGCGCCAGGGGTGTTATCGCAATCTAACCAGTTATCCTACGACTAAAATAATTTTTTTTAGTTCAAAAGTGGTCTGATAAGCGAAATTTGGTTATAAAATATAAGTGGTTATAAAATAACTGGTTAGAGGTACATTTGATTGGTTTTGTTGGACAACCTACTCATAGTGGACAAATTTGCAATATGCAAGGAGGTCTTGAAGCCGCCGAACGTGTCATTTTGCATTTATTGGCGCCAAATGCGCCGGAATTTTCTGCCTCGTTTGCCGGGCGCCTCGTGACGCTTATTTTAATGAGCACAAAATCTTCAAACCTTGAAAACATTCTCCAGGCGGTTTTAGTCAAATTAAACACTGCCTCCACCTTGACAGTTCAACAAGCACTTTTACTAGTTTTTGCGCGGCTCGCTTCGGCTGATACGGACGGGTTAATTGCGTTTCTGTCGGGCCAAAATGCGCTACAACCTCTTTTACAATTATGGTTAGAAAAACAGTGTGAAATATTTGGCGCATATGAGAGGCGCGTTACTGTTGCCGGACTATGCAAATTGATCGAGCTCGCCGCACAAGGCAATGGCCAATTGGTAAATATGCAAATGCGGAGAAAAATTGAAGGTTTCGGTTCAATTTGATACATAAAAACTGGCATCTCCGGGTAGTTATTATTGTACCGGATTCTGACCGGTACAAAGTCGAGTCTGTTTTTTTATGGGAGATTTTTTTGTCGTGAAAATGTTTTTTTAGAAAAAATTCATTAACGCCAATTTTTTCTATCATCAGGGGTGTGGTAATAAGATCTGACATTTTTACCGTTATAAGGTCAGTAAAAGTAAAATTCATGTCTTCTTAAAGGATTTTTGGGACAGTTTTTTTAGAAATATCATGTGTCTTTGCGCATTTTTTTTACAGAAAGGTCAACCCATTTTTTTACGAAGATCAAGTCATGTTTTGTTTAATGCGTTAAGGTCAAATCATTATTTCGCTCAAGGCCTTATAACGACACTCCCTGTATGTTTTTTTTCATTTTGGTGGCCTCAACCTCCATTCATCTTATCAATGTCCTCGTAAATAAATATGAGCCGATTATAGACGTTAATGCTGGCCGAACTACACGGTCAAAAAAGAAGGAAGAAAAGTTTGAGGATATTTCATTTCTTCGATATGCCATTGAAATAGTGGCTACCGAATGGGCTGGCCAAAGAGAAAGAGAAGCACAAGAAGGTAGTAAAACTTTATTACGATAAATAAGTATTAATTTTGTCCAGATTATTCATCTTTTTATAGTCCGTCGTTTTGAAAATCTCATGTCTTTTTGCAAAAGGACTTGATTTTACGCAAAAATCATGATATGCATTAAAGGACTTATGGTTTCTTTAGCCAGGGGCTTATAACCACCCACGCCTTTTAAAATTCCTCTTCTTAGACGATTATGAAGAGGAATATGACGACGAGGAAGACTCCCAAGAAGAGGCCGATTCCCAGGAAATAACCGGAATCAGTGGTCCAGCTGCCGGACTCCTTCTTTCGGAACTCCTTGCATGCCGAGAGCTTGAGGATCTCGAAGGCGAGGAAGAAGATGATGTTAAAAATGATCCACTTCATAACATTAACATTTGTGATCATATTAGTACATCCCTCAAAAATATAACAGGCGTTAAGATTATACAGGTTTGTTATAGTATAATGGGAGCACCAAGTAAGGGTACGGACGCCAATTAAGGGTAGGTGGGTGCCAAGTAAGGGTAGATTTAAGTTCGTAAAAAAATAACGTCAAGTAAGGGTATGCCAAGTATGAAAGGGTAAATCAAGAAACAATTGTTTTTGTATTATATAATTATTTTCGGAATTTGAATATATTTTTAATAAATATTTAGTAAAATAAAATTAACATGTCAGCGTTATATGATATAAGTTATATCTAATTAAACGACAAATAAGGGGCGCCAATTATGAGTAGGTTTCGAAAAACACGAAAGCTACCTTTACATTTTACCAATTCCATCGGTGCCTATATACACCATGTATATATATATATAATGTTAACGGAATTATAAATATTATTTTAGGAAACGGCTGCATCGTGTGATCTCACCACAAAAAAGATTTTAGAACAACTCGTCACCTCGTAATACATGGAAAAAAGATGGCCAACTATCATGTTACTTTAACTGCACAGTCACCAAAATAACGGACCTGACGTGCCATTAGAACAATTTTATAGGCTGAATGTCTTGCTGCTAACATTCTGTAAAAGTTCATTTACCATTTTATCTTCACAGAACATAGCGCCGATTTGTACCTTATCCATACTGTGTTGTGTAGTTTTTTTTCTTGGCCGAAAAATGTAGCCAAATGCCATTGGGGCCTTAACCGTTAGAATACCTCCAAATTAAAAAAAAGTTTGAGAAGATATTTTGAAAGACCTATCATAAAAATTGGTTATTTATTTCAAGAGGACATACAGTGGTATGGTTATAAGGTGTGGCATTTAACCGGCTATAAGGTTTCTTAAAATTTTCTGAAACACATTATATTAAAATCAGGTTTGAGTTTTTGGATAAAATAATGTGTTATTTAAATATTAGAGTAAAATGATTTAAAATGAATATTCTTCAAAAAGATGTAGTGATAATGCACGTAAAAATCAACATAATTATTATTTTGTAAAACCATGACAGTGATCTTATCCGGATTTGTTTGCCGATTTTCGGACAGGAAAAAAACTACCTTTCGGCAATATTACCCAATTGAGGGTCTAGATAATAATCTGCAAAACCACATTTAAACATCACGAAAAAGCACAAATTTTATACTCAAGTTTTATAGACGTGTTATGCTCCAGTGTGTTCTGCGCCATGTTGTTCGAAAAAGATCATACATGAAAAACCTGGTTTTAGCAGTTGAGGGAAAACGGGGAAGGCTTGTTGAGGCAAGTTTCCAAATTCAGGAGGCAGATTTGAGAGATTTTTCATTTTATCCAAGAATTACAGCCAAAGGTAAACCCTCAACATTAAAACCAACCATTTTTTAAGCAGAGATTTTAATCCAAATTTCGAAAAAAAAACTATAGTTTTTGCATATGCAAAAACTGCAATATTTGAAAATGGAGGATGAGATATATATGAAATTCATACTATGAATTTTAAATAAATTTAGTTGAAATTAATTGAGTTTAAACTGTGTGCCCGTGTTTTGATTCCTTTGTTTAGTGATGATTAATGGTGCACATGGTATCTGCAATATTGGATCAATGAGGCAACTTGTGAAAGAAGATGTTATAGGTGAAGTTATTGAGATTGATAAGGAGCATCAGCCATGGACTGGATTTATAACTGCCCATGGATATCAAGCTACATTTAAATTTTTTGTGGTAAGTATCTTGAATTTGAATATTTTAGATATAGTCTATATAATATAATAGTATATAGGGCTTTGGTTATACCTAGATTTTTTTTTAGGCTGTAACTAAATTAATATTCTTATGAAATCTACAGGGGGGTCTGGTTATAAGGTCACAAGCTGTGACCGTGATAAGGTAAAGTCATCTTTTTGTGCACTAAGGTCAAGTCATTTGTTGGAGTGCATTAAGGTCAAGTCATTTTTTGGAGTGCATTAAGCTCAAGTCATTTTTTTGGGGCTTGACCTTATAACCAGACCCCCTGTAGTTATTTATTAACATTTTTTGTAATCAAGAGCCAAGAAAATTTACTATAGGGGGTTGAGTATAAGGTCTGAAAAGGGACCGCTATAAGGTCTTATAAGAGGGTGGTCTTTTTTGAGACTCAAGGTCCAATCAAAGCCATGATTTTTTGAACTCACAAATAAATATAAAATTTAAACAAGAAGTCTGAAAATGGAATATTTTTACTTCAGGTAGAAAACATGGGGTTGAATAGTCACAAATTGGAGTCGTCTTATAATTATGATATTGCATGTTATCTCCACAATCCGGCTTCACTACACGCGATTAATTTATATTGTGAAAACTCGACAAGCATTTATGGAAATAAGAAACCGATAAAAACTTCCGACGAAGATAACAAAACAACGCAACAAGCAAATACCAAGGTAGATTTTAACTAGGTTAATGTTCATGTCCACGGTTAAAACCATGCAAAATTTGCATATTTTTAAGTATCAACCTTCAAACACATCGTTTGGAATTTTGTCCAAACGAGCATATACAACGCATTTTTTTGATGTTTTCATCTTTTAAATATAAAGGCAGGGAAACCAACATAGAATAACCGATTACAAACTGGGAGAGCCCATAAAAATAAAAAAAATATCCGTAATTAATATTAATTAGTCATTTATTGGAGCAAGGAAACCTGAAAAAAGAGGTTATTTGCAATTGATAGTTTTCACGCACATTTTTTTCCTGCCATATAGCCTGCAAAAAAATGAACACCGTGCGTTAACGGGTAAATTAATCGTTTGTGAATTTGTGTTTTTGTGGTCAAATCGACCAAAAAGTGTCCAAGGGTGGTCGAAGAGCTTTCGAGAACATGTTCATTCGATTCAGGACTATCGATTTGCTTTAGTGAAAAATTACGTAGGTTAGATCAATTCGAATGATTGTTTGGACAAAAATCCAAACGATGTGATCACGGAACCGTTGTAAATCTGCGTTCAAAGGTTAAACCATTGTGGAAAGGTATTGGATTTTTGTACCTTTGATTATGCATAAGATAGATTAGGACTTCAATTTTCTTCGATAGGGAAATATTTATTCTAAAATAACATCTATTCTCTCATTTCCGTGTTCAGAAAAAAAAATTTGAAAAGAATTTGAAAGTCCTAATCTATCGTATCTAACAGCCGAGTTGTGAAAATAAACCAGTTAGATTCTCATTGAATTTCTCAAAACTTGCTTGCTTGTTATTATCTTATGGATGGGCCATATCTTACTACTGAAAATCAAGTCTAATAAAAGGCTCATAATTGCTAGATTTTTGGGTAAATTTCGATACCTGCGGACTTGGTAATGTCTTTTGAATCCTAATTAATTTCAAATTTTTTTTGGAGAAATTCAATGAGAATCTAACTGGTTCATTTTCACAAAACTCGGCTGTTATTATCACAAGTACGAAAATCTAATACCTCTTTCAAAATCTGTAAGCATGCCTGTGCTACTTTTTTGATGACTTTAAGGACCGGTCAGTCATGTTGTGTACAAACTAAACACAAAAATCTCTAAANGGTAATAATTTCTTTTATAGAAATCATATCTTTTTGGACGTTTTTTCTTGCACTAAGGTCAAGTCATTTTTTTGGGGCTTGACCTTATAACCAGACCCCTGTAGTTATTTATTAACATTTTTTTTAAATGAAAATTTACTATAGGGGGTTGAGTATAAGGTCTGAAAAGGGACCGCTATAAGGTCTTATGGTCTTTTTTGAGACTCAAGGTCCAATCAAAGCCATGATTTTTTGAACTCTCAAATAAATATAAAATTTAAACAAGAAGTCTGAAAATGGAATATTTTTACTTCAGGTAGAAAACATGGGGTTGAATAGTCACAAATTGGAGTCGTCTTATAATTATGATATTGCATGTTATCTCCACAATCCGGCTTCACTACACGCGATTAATTTATACTGTGAAAACGCGACAAGCATTTATGGAAATAAGAAACCGATAAAAACTTCCGACGAAGATAACAAAACAACGCATCAAGCAAATACCAAGGTAGATTTTAACTAGGTTAATGTCCACGGTTACAACCATGCAAAATTTGCATATTTTTAAGTATTAACCTTCAAACACATCGTTAGGAATTTTGTCCAAACGAGCATATAAAACGCATTTTTTTTTGATGTTTTCATCTTTTAAATATAAAGGCAGTGAAACCAACATAGAATAACCGATTAAAAACTCGGAGAGCCAATAAAAAATATATATATCCGTAATTAGTATTAATTAGTCATTTATTGGAGCAAAGAAACCTGAAAAAGAGGTTATTTGCAATTAATAGTTTTCACGCACATTTTTTTCCTGCCATATAGCCTGCAAAAAATGAACACCGTGCGTTAACGGGTTAATCGTTTGTGAATTTGTGTTATTGTGGTCAAATCGACCAAAAAGTGTCCAAGGGTGGTCGAAGAGCTTTCGAGAACATGTTCATTCGATTCAGGACCATCGATTTGCTTTTGTGAAAAATTACGTAGGTTAGAACAATTCGAATGATTGTTTGGACAAAAATCCGAACGATGTGATCACGGAACCGTTGTAAATCTGCGTTCAAAGGTTAAACAATTGTGGAAAGGTATTGGATGTTTGTACGTTCGATTATGCATAAGATAGATTAGGACTTTAATTTTCTTCGATAGGGAAATATTTATTCTAAAATAACATCTATTCTCTTATTTCCGTGTTCAGAAAAAAAAAACAAATTGAAAAGAATTTGAAAGTTCTAATCTATCGTATCTAACAGCCGAGTTTTGTGAAAATGAACCAGTTAAATTCTCATTGAATTTCTCAAAACTTGCTTGCTTGTTATTATCTTATGGATGGGCCATATGCTACTACTGAAAATCAAGTCTAGTAAAAGGCTCATAATTGCTAGATTTTTGGGTAAATTTCGATACCTGCGGACTTGGTAATGTCTTTTGAATCCGAATTAATTTCAAATTTTTTTTTGGAGAAATTCAATGAGCATCTAACTGGTTCATTTTCACAAAACTCGGCTGTTATTATCACAAGTACGAAAATCTAATACCTCTTTCAAAATCTGTAAGCATGCCTGTGCTACTTTTTTTGATGACTTTAACTTAGTAGCACAATTGAATTTTGAGCAAAGTCATTTTCATTGACAAGTTTAAAAAAAATGAAGGCCATTCTAGCGTACGTTAACCTTAAAAAATCTACCAATGTACGTTATTGCAAAGCGGATTCACAATCGACTTAGAATAGCCAACTTTGAAAGGGAAGATAGAAAATTTTCGATTGCACCGGGGTTAACTGTTGCGTCACGCGTAAACGGGCTGGCCACTTTGGGCACAATCGACTCTGTCGGTCAAGTTGTTACTAGTAATAATATTGGGCGCATCAAGAGGATACATAC
>SCLG01000011.1:831747-844318 GCA_004367875.1 Oikopleura albicans | reverse complement strand
TATTTATAGACTTGAATGTACGAATACAAGTTTCTCAGAAAATACAGGCGGGTTGCTTATAAGGTCAGCCATTTGGACCGTTATAACTTATAAAAAACTACTTGACCTTATAACTTAGGTTTTTTTGCACTAAGGTCAAGTCAGTTTTTTTTTTTGCTGTCAAGTGATTTTGTTGATAAACATGCTTTTAGAAAAAAAAACTTCAAAATCATGTTTGCAGACCTTACTGTAAGGTAACTTCACCTTAGAAACAACCCCCGTAATTGGTTTGCAGTGAAAAATGGCTTCAGGGAAATTCGGTGAAAACCAATTTCGGGAAATTCCTTTGCAAACCTAACACCTATAAGAATACTCACTCATTTGAAAGAACCACCAGAACGTTGATACGGCGAAACAAAAATGCTTGAGGAAAAAATGATAAATATAATAATAATNATTATTTCAGCGAAATAATCCGGATTTTGACTGGAAGGCGCGAGATGTTGATTTCACTTTTGACGTTGTCAAACCTTTGCACGATTCATCCTCACGAACCGCCCATAATGTAAAAATTATGAATTCGAAATAATGGAAATAAACACAGGCGGCAGACAAACCGAAAAAATGAGTGAAACTTTTGAAAATTATTTGTCTGCCTTCATTTCAACATAATGTAAAACAATGTTTCATTTTCTGAAAAATATTTTTGTTCATTTTGCCGACATTTTCACATTGACTAATGTTTGACATCTCTCGAATATTAAAACTGTGCGCAAAAACTGAATCAAGCCTACGAATGGAACAAAAAAAAAATACTTCTACAAATGAAAATTGTTAGAAAAACGGTACCGGTATAATTACCACGGTAATTAAAATCAATCCTGAGAATTTTTTCTGAAAAAAAAATCTTATTTAAAACGGCCCAAAAAAATTGTTTGCGACCTTACCGGTTATAGGTCCTACTCTCAAAAGAAACCACAGATACAAGGGGGTCTGGTAATAAGGTCACAAGGTGTGACCGTTATAAGGTCAAGTCATCTTTTTTGCACTAAGGTCAAGTCATTTTTTTCTTGCACTAACGTCAAGTCAATTTTTTGTGAAGCAAGTTTTTTGCGAAAAAATCTTTGAAATCATGTCTTTTCACGCTCTTTTTGGTTGAACATCTCCCCCATTTTTTTCTATGAAAATCATGTCTTTTTGCACTTTTTTTCTATATTATATTGTCTTTTTTAACTTTTTCCCAGCTCTAAGGTCTTATTGTGAAAAAAAATTCAGATGGTTAAATCATTTTTTATAAACTGCATTAAGGTCAAGTCAATTTTTTGGAGCTTGACCTTATAACCAGACCTCCCTGTACCATAAATTATTTTCAGGGGACAATACTATTGTCCAAATTTTTGAAGGTTTTGAGAAAAAAAAATACTAGCATGCATTTTTGGCACAACTGCCTTTGAAATCTCTATTATAGAAAAAAATCGTCAAATCATGTATTTTTTACTGACAAAAAATCCGGTATTTTAACTGAAAATACAAAGTCATGTATTTTTGCTGTGAAAAAATCCATAATATTTCTGGTGTTTGATGCCCCGTAAAAAGGGCTTTAATTTTGAGTATAATTTGAAATTTTTGAAAAATTCCCAGAACCTTACAATTTTTACGTTTTTTATTGAAAAAAAATAATGTTTTATTTGAAGCTGTAAGATGTTATTTGTTCAGTGATTGGGCGCTGGTTAAACGTTTCTTCACGTGATTCGCATTCCGCGTCTCCCATTGGCGCGTTAACCGACCCTTATACGAGAAAATATTCACGCAAAAAAACAGAAACATAAATTCAAAATTATTAATTTTTAGTTCTCTCACAGAGAGTATGCTAAGTGTCCTATACCACGATTATAGGCGCGATTGAGAAATAGAAAAAAAAACGTTTATTCGTCAATTCAGATTGTGTGTTATTTTTTTTTTATTTGACGTTGAACGAACGAGAAAGTAACAAAGAGATATCATATGACGGTTTCTACCGGAGCCGGAGAGTTTGATAATGCCGTCAATTCAGTCGCCAAATTTTCCGACCCTACAAAAGCAGACTTTGCGCAATTACTGGGTGTGTCTGTGGGAAACGTGAGTACTTTTACAGAAAATTAACAAAATTTTTGTTTTTGGAATTTTTTTTTTTTAATTTATTGTTTTATTGGACTTTAGTAAATATTTTGATAAATTGAGATCAGTTAATTGAGGACTTAACTTTGAGCCTTTTTTTATTCTGAAAATAATTTTTTACTATTAACCTACGCAAAAATTCAATTTTTATTATTTTTCAATTTTTTTTTCGGTTTTATTAAAATTGTATTTTGGAAATGATAGGATATTCCTACTGAGAATGTAGTGGATTTTGGACAATGTTTTGGTACCTGGTAATGTGGATTATTTTTGTAAGATTTTGATTTATTTTTTAGCAACCAGTTTCGATTAAAAAAAAAATAACAGAATTTTCTAATTCTACAATTGGTAACAAATGCACCGGAAATCCTTTTTTACTGTTTTACAATTTTTTGTTGAATTTCAAAGTAGGCGAAGACTTTGGTTATAAGGTCATGTATTTGGGACATTTCTAAATCTTAAGGTCATTGTAGGTGAACGGTAATGTTTATCTCTCGCCATGAACTAATTGTATATCAACAGAGCATCAAAAATATAATCCAAAAAATTAAAATCATTTTCGCTGGGTCAATTGGGAAAGATGAATTGCTTGATGACTAAAATTTATGATTAATGTGGATAATTATTCTAAACTAAAATTCATTATAAATAAAAAACATCTTGTAGTAGCTTACCCAATTTTGCTAGGTTGTATACTTTTTAAACATGGGCTTCTCAATTTATAAAAGGGTAAAGCTTTTAGCATAAGATCGGTCGGATATTATGCCGTTAAAATTTTGTATGTTTTCGTGTCGGTTTTAGTAAATCGCTACCTTATTTATAGTTTTAAAATTATGGGTCAGTAAAAATTGGACCTACTAAAAAACAGTCGTCACTTAGGGCTGTGTGCTAAAGTTTATTTATGATCATAATGAGGGTGGTTATAAGGTCTGAGATTTTATCCGCAATAAGGTTTTATGGCTCAAGGCCCATATGTGCTGGTATAAAGAAATTTTCTCACGAAAGCGTTAAGGTCTATCTTCTTGTTTGACTTCTTGTTTGAAACGATTTTCATCAAACATTCCGAATATGTTGTGGAAAAATTCGGATATTTGACATTTTCTTTCCTATCCCGAAAAAGGGTCAACTTACACTTTTTAAAACTTTCCCCACCTATCGGTAGTACGATGTCCCTAATCAGTACAATAATGCCNAAATCCTTTTTTACTGTTTTACAATTTTTGGTTGAATTTCAAAGTATGCGAAGACTTTGGTTATAAGGTCATGTATTTGGGATATTTCTAAATCTTAAGGTCATTGTAGGTGAACGGTAATGTTTATCTCTCGCCATGAACTAATTGTATATCAACAGAGCATTAAAAATATAATCCAAAAAATTAAAATCAATTTTCGCTGGGTCAATTGGGAAAGATGAATTGCTTGATGACTAAAATTTATGATTAGATTAATGTGGATACTTATTCTAAACTAAAATTCATAATAAATAAAAGACATCTTGTAATAGCTTACCCAATTTTGCTAGGTTGTATACTTTTTAAACATGGGCTTCTCAATTTATAAAAGGGTAAAGCTTTTAACATAAGGTCGGTCGGATATTATGCCGTTAAAATTTTGTATGTTTGACATGTCGGTTTTAGTAAATCGCTACCTTATTTTTAGTTTTAAAATTATGGGTCAGTAAAAATTGGACCTACTAAAAAAATTTATGATCATAATGAGGGTGGTTATAAGGTCTGAGATTTTATCCGCAATAAGGTTTTATGGCTCAAGGCCTTTAAGACACACAGCCATATGTGCTAGTATAAAGAAATTTTCTCACGAAAGCGTTAAGGTCTATGACGTAATGATAAAAAAAATCAAGCTAAAAATCAGTACAGTCCATTTTTAGCAACATGGACTGGTCGTTAAATTACAAATTCGTCTTACGGGGAAGTAGACTTCTTGTTTGAAACGATTTTCATCAAACATTCCGAATATGTTGTGGAAAAATTCGGATATTTGACATTTTCTTTCCTATCCCGAAAAAGGGTCAACTTACACTTTTTAAAACTTTCCCCACCTATCGGTAGTACGGTGTCCCTAATCAGTACAATAATACCATAAACAATACAAAAAATAAAAATTGTGTAGCTGTTTCAAAATTTTCGAAAATTTTGCGTAGGTTGAAGTTAGATCAAAAAGGTTTTTCTCGGATTCACCCTAATCGGTCGTGTTATTTATTGTATTTGTCATAGTCGTTTGGTGTTGCAACAGTNTCGATATTTGGCTGGTCGAAAGTGGAAACGGAATAAGTCAGACTGACTTATGCATTTTGACCGTTCAGCCTTTTATACCTTCGACCAAAATACATGGTTCCAATTTAGTTGGTGGAGTTTTTTCATATTGTGCTCAAATAATCACGGACGATTTTTTTCTAAAACGCTTCAGGGTGATTTTTATATCCGAGCTTACATTTTTTTTATTTACGATCCTGATGTTTATAAATCTTGGGCGATCATTCGATTTTAATATTTTTTTTTCTAGAAACGATTCTGGCCGTGACGTTGGTAAAGCCCGTGGAGGGTATATTCCGTTCCCAAATTCGATATCTTCTGGTGGTGGCAACTGCTGTCGAAATCATTCTCCTCGGCGTTTGCTTTACAAATAATTCAACAGACGATGAGTTAAATATTATCCCCGAGCCACTTTTTACGGTTGCGACCGAAGGCATTCAATTCCAAAATATAACCGGGACGCCTGACGGTCGCATATTTCTGGCCGGAAAGGATGGCTGCCTTCATGAAGTAATTTACTCGCTGGATCAAGGCTGGTTTGGACGTCGATGTCGCCGAATTAATTTATCAAGTTCCAAGGTGGTTTGAAATTTAAAACAGGATTACGAAACTTACTAAACATAATACAGTCCCCCATCCAAATAGGTAACGATTTCGTTTTGAAAAAATCGTTACCTATTTGGGTAGTTGGGTTTTTTTGAGCCTAAGAATAGCCTTGTTGTATATACGTAGCAGTACCTTGTATGTATCGAGAACGGAAAAACCCATCTTAGTGTGGGTCTTGAATAAAAAAAATTTTTATTGTTTTTCATAAAAAAATCCTGTATTATCTGAATGTGTTTTTTATTTCATATTTTTTTTCGACAAGATAAAAGTGAATATGGGGCCCAATGAAGAATTCCGTACTCGGTACATAAGTATAAAGACAGAACATTTCAAATAGCTCGTCTTTAAATTTGTTAAAACTTTTTTTGAGAGAAATGATATGGGAAAAACAAGTGTTACCTACTTGGGTAGTTGGACTTTGATAAAAAAAAAATCGTTACCTATTTGGGTAATTACGTCATTTCGTTACCTATTTGGGTGGGGGACTGTAATTGTGCATCTTAAGGGTTTCCACTATTACATTTTTATTAATGATACTTTAATTGCTAACTGGGAAACACCCAAGTTAGATATCGTAATCTCAATATCCTAAAAAAGTCAGTTCACGTAACTTACTAAAAATGGCCATATTTCACTAAAAAAGGAATTTACGGACTTCTGGCCCTTTTGCTTGATCAGAAATACCGCATGAATTGGTGCAAAGTAGAAGTAAAAAATAGTTATGAATTATGTTTTTTTTCTAAATATCTGATGAAATCTGAATTAGCCGAATTTCAGAAGGAAGACTAATTATAATTTCTTCAAAATATACTTTTCTCGTAAAATGCGTCAAAAAGATTCACTTTGTACAAATTCAGGAAGTGCCACCTGACGGTTAAACTTCCGCCCTCACAAAAACCCAGTTAATCATATTACATTTAGGGCACACCATTTATATTAAACTTCTAGTTCTAATTTACTTATAGATGTGTAACAATTTTTTTAAACCACCCTTGGAATTAAAAAAAATCTTAATGTGGGAACGGATTTAGGCGTCCTGCTTACAAAAAAAAATTAAAATTCAAACCGGTAAAGCTAAATTTTTTACTGCCAACCATGGTCCAAAATGCCTTGTGGGAAGATGACCCGTTGGCCCATTTGGCCCTGGACAGTAAACGAAATATGCTTTGGACGGCGTCCGAAAAGGGATCCCTGGGGCTTTATGATCTGGGCGAGGACGGCAAAGGGGTCACGAAAATCTCATCCCTCTCAATTTCCCAAATCATATCCACCTCTTCACGTACTGCGCCCCAACTTGACAAGAGCAATTTTGCACCAATAATCACAATTTCCGTTATCTCCACAGGCGCCTCCCGTTTACTGCATTTAGTGGCTATTACGGCCAGCGGCATTCGGTTATACTTTACTGCCGGTAGCAGCGTTCGACCCAGCACCATCCAACTCTGCCACATTCGACTACCGCCCGGATTTACGAATTCGACCGCCGAATTAAAACCGCGAAAAGTCCACACTGGGCTCGTCTCGGGCCAGGTGAGCATTTTGTGCAGTGAGGAGAATGGCACCGATTATGACTATATGTGGTCGTTGGTGTCCGTGGGTGGTGCAAGTAACTTGCCAGAGGAATATGGGGTGTCGAAGCTGGACGGGCGGGTTTGGTGCTGTGATGCGATTGACGACCCTAGTGACCCACTCGTCCCGACCGAACCGGAAGTCAACGGACTGGCCCCGTCGAGAGATGTGTGCTCCGTTTACCAGTCACCATCTGAGTTTGTGCTCATGACAAAGCAAGGGACGGCCATTTACCGCAGCCTTTCCAGCGCACAACAATTGCTACAGATTCTTCAGAGCAGGTTTTTATTTCACCATAGATATCAAGTATATTTCTGGAAACTCAAGATGACAGAATAGATATTGTACAGGGGTCTGGTTATAAGGTCCGAAGGTGTGACTGTTATAAAGCAAGTTTTATTTTTCACACTAAGGTCAGTTTTTCAACGGTCTGATGATTTTTTTCTGAGACTAAAGTCAACTCAAAAGTATGCTTTTTGAAAAAAATCTTTAAAATCATGTCCCAAACGCTTTTCTTGGATGAAGCCCTCATTTACAAATAAAAAACTGAGATTATTGATTAGAATTTGTATTTACAAAATTTTAAGCGGCGGTATGGAAACATCCGACTTGGAGCGTTTCATGATTTCTCGTGATGGAGTAGCAGAAGGCACATCCTGTTGTATCCAANGTTTTTTGTCCAAGTTTCACCCGTTTTTTGTCCAACTTTTACCTATTTTTTGTCCAACTTTTACCCGAAAAAAACGGGTACCCGAGTAAAACCCGTTTTTTTTTCAAACGGTTGTCCAACCCGATTCCGATTCCAACCCGCGGGTAAAACTCTGATAAATTCTTACCCGAATTCCGTTACCCGAGTTTTACCCGACTTTTTAAGCCTGAAAATCGTTGTCCAACCCTTTTTCCAACCCGCGGGTAAAATTCGGGTTGGAATCCGAGTGCCGAACTCTGGTACAGGGGGTCTGGTTATAAGGTCAGAAGGTGTGACTGTTATAAAGTCAGTTTTATTATTCACACTAAAGTTAGTTTTTCAACGGTCTGATGATTTTTTTTTGAGACTAAGGTCAACTCAAAAGTATGCTTTTTGAAAAAAATCTTTAAAATCATGTCCTAAACGCTTTTCTTGGATGAGCCCTCATTTACAAACAAAAAATTGAGATTATTGATTAGAATTTGTATTTACAAAATTTTAAGCGGTGGTATGGAAACATCCGACTTGGAGCGTTTCATGATTTCTCGTGATGGAGTAGCAGAAGGCACATCCTGTTGTATCCAATTAGCCTGTGACCCCTCCATTGACCAACAGACGGCCCGCTGGGCAACTCTAGCGTACTTCCGTTATGGCGGCGCTCCGTCCCACAGTTCGTCGGGCCAACCGCTTGCTGCTGCCGCCGGCCCAATCCGGTCACCCTCAACACCGCTCCCATCCCAGAGGCCCGAAATTAGCCATTTCTTTTCGCCAATCGCCGCACGAAACAGTGGNACGACGCCCAAAGGATGGGCCGAGTGCGTACGGGGGGTCTCCAAACCATCGAATGTAACTACCGGTTTTTATAACCGGTGAAAGTTGAAAATTGTCGGTTTCTCGAAATACAAGTTGTACACGTGGTAAATTTCAAATTCATCGTTTTTGGAGTTAATCGCAGTTTTTTGTATGAATAATTATCGCCATGCATTAATTATAAGATTTAGACCATTTTTAGAGGAAATATCGGTTATAAAATCTATAAAACAGGGTGAAAAGGGTTACTACAGTACTATTTATATGTATTTTTTGTCCGGTTATAAAAACCGGTAGTTGCCGGATATCGTTTTGGGACCCCCCGTACGCACTCGGCCCATCCTTTGGGCGTCGTATACCGTTGGAATTAAGTTCATAGCTTGTTTCGTCTGAGAGGAGTTGCAAAAGTATTGTAGGTTGGATGAAAAAAAAAACCCGTCTATGTCGTTTTTGGCGGACAATAATATATATTAGTTTAGTGGCTTCTATATGAATGAAAGTGAACTAGAGTTTTAACCTAAGATAAATCTTAAGATAAAGAATATGTTCACAGTGTTGGAAAACTTTGGGTCATTAATTTTTATTTTATTACATTAATTTTTAGTACTTCTCTAAATAGGGCTTCTCCGAAATTAATCGGTCTTTTTATTTACATTCTTAAAGGGTAATCCTTCATTTTAAGCAAATAAGTCAACTGAATTCACTTTAGTGAGTCATATTAATAATGTGATATAAAATATCTTTAGTCATTTTTTCAATAAAGTGTTGTGTCGGTCCCATTGTATGGCGTCGTCCACATTTGAACGGTTTATTTAAATAATGACTCAAAGATTAAGATATTACTTTATGTATCACAATTGCGATACCTTGTCTCTTAAGACCTTGTCTCTCATTAAAATGAATAGAATCTACAACCCTGCGCCGTTATCTGTCCGACATTTTCGCCGATAAAACATTTTAGTTACGTAATCATGGGCAGATAGGCGGAGTACTGGAAATTTTTTCCTCAAAATTAAACAAGCGGCCAGATAACGGCGCAGGGGGAGTATATGAGTGAATTCACGTGCCTTCATTAGCTGAACAATGCACATTTATCTTATACAGTTTTTGGTTATCTAATTGTAACGCGAGCTAGTCGGTTGAGCAACATAACGAATTCGGCGCGTTATCGCGGACTCGCCAAATATTTGTCGCGATTGTTGCGGCCGGTTTGGAATAATGCGATTGTGTTGAAGAAGGAAGATAAGGGATCAAAACAAGTCATCCTCGAGAGTCGCCTCGCCTTCGACAATCTCGGCCGCGTCCTAAACGCCCTCTTGAACCTAAAAGTCTGGATGGAACAAAATAGTATTGGGACGAGCCCGGGCTCGGTTAACTCGACCGTTGACGTGTCTTCATTTGAGAATGCCCAATTTAGCTCGCTGTATGCGCTGTTAACGCGCGCGCAGGAGGTGGTCGCACTCTGGCAGCTACTGTCCGATAACCGCCTCGATATCATCGTGGCGTCCCTAGAGAGTAATGAAAAGGACCAATTGGCACAGGTTGCCGTTCGCGATCTTGTCACGACTGAGGTCGGTCAAAATTTATGCCAACGTCTCATCACGGCCCTCGTTTCAATTTACCTCGACGATAACGCGTCGGTTGAGTCGTTATCGATCAAATTGCGCGACATTTGTCCGACGCTTTTTTCGGCCGATGATGCTGTGTGTAGCAAGGCGACGGAGATTCTGTCGGTTGCGCGCCACTCCAACGCGCAAGAATCTCGCGTCAAATGCGAGGAGAGTCTGCGTCTTTTTATTCAAATCGCGCGCACTGTCAACTTGAGCGCCGTCACCACCCAGTTTGCGGCGGTTAAGTTTTGGGAGGGGGTCGTAGCCCTGACCTTGGCCGCAGTTGAAAAACGCGATCCGGCCGGCCTAGCACTTCACCATTTTAAAAATGGCTGTCCGATTGATGATAATGAGGGGCAAAAGTCGTATGAGGAGCGTAGCCACTGCTATGAGGCGTGCCTGGTTGTGATAAAGGAGCTCGTCGAGCGGGCCAAACGATCGCCCGCCTCACCCGCACTGCCCTCGTCGCCCGGTGAAAAGCCAAAACATAATCCAACCTCGGATCTAGTTCTAGCCGAAGAAGCACGCGTCGCCGCCGAAGACATGATTCAAAAAATTATTGCATCTGAGGTAATTAGTTTAGAGATTTTTATTTAGACTTTAGAAATATAGCAGGTGCGCCGTTATCTTTCGAAACCAAAGTGGAAGATAATGGCACAGTGCTTTACACATAAAGAAAACTAGGTAGGATATTTCGGAAAAACAAATCGCATATTAATGAAGGATAACGGGACGAACGGGAAAAATTGAAACATAACGGGCACCTGATGTACTTCAATCAAACTTTTACGGCCACTTACAATCGGCTAAATTTACGAGATTTTCGGGCGAACAGGGAAATTACCTTTAGGTTTAAACCAATTAACAACCTCCAAAAATAGGTCTTCATCTTTTTTCGGGTAAAATCATGTCCTTTCGGATCAAAATGACAATTGTTTTTTAGGACGAACTATTCCATATTTCTGTATACAATTGGTTAATGCAAAGCGATATGACGGATAGATTACTGAACATCCAAAGTGCTTATCTGGAATCATATCTAATCAAAACTGCCGAGGGTCAACCGGATAATATTACCGCCTCAAATATGCTCTGGAAGTACTATGAAAAGGTATGTGGCGAAAATCGTGAGTCAATGCACCGTTTTATGGGCACAAATGTTATTTGACGCATCTCAAACCCGAGTAAATCAAAATCGAAGCTTTTTTCACAGAGCAAAAAAGTTTCAGTTTTTTTCATTCACAGTAGACGAGGATTCCTTGACATAAGGGCCCACTATTTACCACAAACATTGATTATAAACAAGACTTTTTTTATGTTTTTTTTTACTTTATTTATTTACAATTAATATCCGATACTTTTCAAATACATTCGTGCTCACAAGACCATCAATATTTTTGTGTTTTTATCGTTGAAATGAGTTGCTTGGTGAAATCGTAGCTTCCATTTTCCGGAGAAAAGTTTATCACATGTTGAGCACTGTACCTTTGCCTTGACTTGCTTTCGTTTGATGCGTCCCGAATGAAGTAATTTGTGCGCCTGTAGGGCATGGTCATGGAAGAAAATTCTATGGCAAATGTCACACGGGTAGACTTCGGCTTCACTAATCTTCTTGAAAAATTGTTTTCCAATCTTTCGATCATCTCGTGTGAGCCCATCATCATGTTGAATTTCGGCTTTAATCAGGGTATCCTCAAAATCCGAGTCCATTTGCAGTAGGGCCTCCTCGCGCATTTTGAGCACTGCGGTGATATTTTCTCTTGATTCGCGCATTTTTCGTAATCTACGCAGGGAATTAACCGTCATGCCGTCTGGCGAGGTAACCACTTGCATCACCGTTTTATTTTGAATCGTCTGATTCCCTGGACATTTGTCCGGCCCACCACCACAGCTTCGCCGACGCGGCATGTCTGACTGGGTCGAATTTTTGCGCTCTCGGTCTGATTTATTACTCACATTTTTGCCCGTTTTTCGGTTTGATAATGAGGCAAAATGCTGCGATTTGAAGACCCGGAGTCCATCGTCCAATGGGACCCGAACTGGGGTGGATTGAAGTTTGGGTCGGTTTTTGGTCAAAAAGCGATTTGTAATTGTCAGCGTCTCTTTCTTGATAGTTGGTGCAATCATTTTTTTTTATTGCTCTAGTTTATTATTGTTAAAAGTTTGAAGTAGTTATAATTTTGATATCGGTCATAATTTTTGTGCCTTATTTATCTAAACCAATGATCGATAGGTGGCGATGAAGGCGCGCGCGCTTGTTTATTGAAACTTGCGCTAAATTTACTAATTAAAAATTTAATTACTTCGGTCAATAAAGCTCCTTGAGGGTGGTGATTGGGTTGATTGATATAGAGTCAATGATACTCTAACAGCTGTAATTGCACCTAGGTACCTCCGTTTTTATCTTCTAACGAGTCCTTTAATTTATTGTATTTTAGTTTTTTCGTAATATACTCAAAAGTGTTATACATGGAAAAGTGGATATCTTCAAAGTGTACTTGCCAATAGTAGATAAAAAAAACCTTCATACGCCACCATCTTCGGAAATCTAATAATTTTAATAAGTGGAAATAATTTTATTTCCCATTTCAAAATTATACATTTATGAATACATATTCGCACTCACATGTTAAAGTGAGTTAAGTTTCATACACAACCCTGTGTTCATATTCCAGACACCAATATTTTTGTACTTTGACCGGTTTTTTCCGGTATATCGGGTCGGAAATTAAAAAAAATCCTCTTCGTTAACAAACTGTCAAATTTAGGGGGAAATATCTCCATCATACCAAAGATTGACACTTTAGGACATTTTACCCACACGGGAAGCTATTATGAGTAAAAAATGTTTATACAGTTGGTGACGTAACGAGTTGACA
>SCLG01000011.1:809488-823891 GCA_004367875.1 Oikopleura albicans | reverse complement strand
ACCATAGCGGTATAAGCGTTAACAACCTTTTATAAGTATAGTTATAACTTCCACTCGATGTAACATATGTTAAATTTTCATGTATCTTTTCATATACCATATATGAAAGTTTTATCTTATTGCGAGGAGCAAAAATTACAAATAATTGATGTGAGTAATGTTCGGTCGACTGATTTATTTCACAATGCAAAAATCGATCGCCGTGCTAGTGTAGAGAAGGGCTAGTCAGCTGATTAACAAACATAGCTTTTAAAAGGGTACGAAATATTTTTTAATCAACAGGGGCCAATTATCAAAATTCACATTTTTTTTTTCGATGAAATCATTTGACGGTTTTTTTTACGATTAGTAATCGCCGGTTACTAATCGGTGATTATAGGGGGTGTACAAGGTTTTGTCTGCTATTGATTTTCATAAAATTATTTCTTTGTGTACATGTTTTTTCTGGTTGAATTTAAGGTCTTATATGTTCTTTTTTTGCCGAATATGTTTCTTGTGAAATTTATTGTACCAACTTGGTTTTCCCGGAATGTTCGTTCCAAAAAAAGGAAATTTTTGGGTTGTCCTAAAAACTACCTCATGACTTTATATAAGTTATAACCATGAATTTCTTAAGGTGGTC
Source organism: Oikopleura albicans (assembly GCA_004367875.1). Classification (NCBI taxonomy): domain Eukaryota; kingdom Metazoa; phylum Chordata; class Appendicularia; order Copelata; family Oikopleuridae; genus Oikopleura; species Oikopleura albicans. The sequence goes on along the minus strand of SCLG01000011.1, from coordinate 823,269 downwards.
TAAGGGCGACCCGTGAAAATAAAGAAGACTGGCTGAGCCCCTATTGTAGAGTTAGTTCAAGAAATATTCAACGATCTATCGCGTCGTGGAAATTTACATTGGGCAGATAAGTCATGTCAACGTGCGCTCATTTGTAAAGTAACATTCCAGGCATTGGCTGATGCAATTTACAACTGGGCGCAAGTTTCCGGCAATATCAATCAAGTTTGCACATTTTATGAATTATCCAACGGTGATGACATAGGTAACTCGAGTCAAATAAAAAACTTGATTTTAAGATCGTGATTTCAAAAAATTGTCCTATAGTTTCTACAGGCTGCCTGGTTATAAGGTCTCGCATCGTGACGTTTATAATTTATAACTTATAACGTCAAGTCGGTTTTTAAGTGCAGGAAAGTTCATTTAATAACACTTACATGATGTAAGTCCATCAAGTCAGTTTTTGGGTATGACCTTATAATCAGACCTCCTGTAGTTCCATTCCAAAAGACATTTTTTGACCTAACGACACGATAATTTTCGAGAAAAAATACATGTATTTTTGTGAAGCTTAATTTTTTCTAATTTAAAACATGTTATATGGTCAAGTCAATTGACTACCAAATGTACCCAAACAGGTCTAAAGCGACATAAGGTCTATTTGTGTTCGATAACCGGCCTGACAGTCTATTTATTGGCAATTGCTTAATTGAATTTAAATTCAGTGGGCGAGATTTTTGAAGGTATCGATGAAAACGCCTTAAAAATTGGACTGAGGTTTCTTCAAAAAGAAAAGAAAGCGGAAATTATTGGTGATGATGGTGTGAAATTTTTCTAATTTGTTTTTGTTGTGTGTTGCACTTGAAGCAACGAGAAAAAAAAACGAGTAAAAAGGCTCTAAAATGTTTACATGAAATTAACCAATCAAATCTGTCCATTCTCTGTTCATTCAAGTATTCTGTGAACATAGCACACATTCTTCAAAAAAAGCCTAAAAAATGCGCAAAAATTTATTGGTAAGAGGATATTTGGAAAGAAAGTAAAATGGAAAAAAATTAGTTTTTACCAACATGATGCCAAATTACAATAATGTATTTTTTTCCTTTTGAACTTTTTTTTGGGTCAGTCAAATTTCCCAAACTTTTCAAAGGTCAAGTCAGTTTTTATAAAGTGCATTAAGGTTGAATCAGTTTTTTGGGCTATGACCTTACACCCACAACCCTGTATACCAATTGTACTTTGTACCAATTCAATTATTTTTTGCAATGTTTTTGTTGAAGATAATACATCCAGTTTTGTATCTAGAGATATGGACGTGATTGGGAATGTGAAATCGGAAACGGTAAAGCCCCCGGATTACGAAGGCCCCCTTCTCGTCGGCCATTTAACTTTTGACGCGGATTTCGAATGTGGAAATTTGGGTCGAGTTGTGCACGGCGGGAATAACGAGTATGAATTGTACATTCGAGTAGACACCTGTAACCAAAAATATCGACTTTGGTTTTACTTTTCGGTCGAAAATTGCCACCAAGAACAAACCGTCATTTTCCACGTCGTCAATTTTAGTAAAGGTAAATTTATTATTTTTGTTTTGTTATGATTTGGGCCGCTTCACAGGGGGGTCTGGTTATAAGGTCACAAGGTGTGACCGTTATAAGGTCAAGTCATCTTTTTTGCACTAAGGTCCAGTGATTTTTTTCATGCACTTAAGTGATTGCACCTTAAGGTCAAGTCAATTTTTTTTTTGTGAAGCACGTTTTGGAAAAAATCTTGGAAATCATGTCTTTTTACGCTTTTGTTGGATGAATTTTTTTCCAGAAAACACCGAATTTTGCCAGAAATACTTTTTCAGAGCATATATATGCAGCAATATTCAGCAATTGCTGTCATTTTGCGGAAAACGTATTTCGCAGAAGCTGGGCCAAAAACGTTTTCTACGAGATACGCCGTTAACCTTGACATAACAAACATTTATTCAGGCAAATCTCTTTACCGGGAAGGAATGTCACCGGTTGTGCGGTCAACGTCCCGCCCGGAATGGACCCGTTTATCCCAAGCACAGTGTTACTATTGGAGAAGTGACTCCGGCGGATATATTCTATCTTTTACCTTTAAATTCGATGAAATGGAGCGTTACGAATTTGCTTATTGCTATCCATACCAATATAGTCGCCTTCAAAATTATCTGCTAAACCTACCAGAGTCAACCGTTCATCAACGGGTACTGGCTAAAACATTACAAAAGCGAAATATGGATTTGTTAACCATTGGAAGCGGCGACCGCACAATTGTGGCCATGGCTCGTGTTCATCCCGGCGAAACCCCGGCCTCTTTTATTATGGAAGGATTTATCGATTTCATTTCCTCTCCAACTTGTCAATTAGGTCGGTTTTATTTCAATCAGTCTATTAAAAAAACGGACACACCAAGAATATACAGGGGGCGTCTTAAATGTCTGGAATGGGGATTGCTAGTTACACTACGTTTATACTGTCTTTGTAAAGTAAGGTTACATAAATAAGAAGAATTCTTGAAATGCCCCTTAAATTGTCGCTAAAATCATGTCTTTTGAGAAAATTGTAGAATTGAAATATTTTTAGGTGGTTAAGGTTGTACAGCGGTGGTTTTAAGGCAAGTTTGTTTCCACTGCGGTCAAGTTATTTTAAGTGATTCAACGCCAAGTCAGTTTTTGTGGTTGACCTCATAAGTACAGGGGGGGTTGGTTATAAGGTCAGCCATTTGTGTCGTCATAAGGTCAAGTCAGTTTTTTGCACTAAGCTCAAGTCAGTTTTTTTCAAGGTAAATCATGTCTTTTTTCACTTTTTTTTGGGTGAACACCTCTCCCCCCACAATTCTTGTACAGGGGGTCTGGTTATAAGGTCATAAGGTGTGACGGTTATAAGGTCAAGTCATCTTTTTTTGCACTGAGGTCAAGTCATTTTTTTTGCACTAAGGTCAAGTCAATTTTTTTTTTTGAAGTACATGAATGTGTTTTGGGAAAAAATCTTTGTAATCATGTCTTTTTACGTTTTTTTTTCTATAAAATTGTGTCATTCTCTAGAGTGAAGACCATAATTTTTGGGGAAAATCAAATATTAAATTTTCATTTTTTAATAGTAATAAGGTAAGTCATTTTTTTTTTGAAGTTCATTAAGGACCTTAATTTAAGGTCAAGTTATTTTTTTCGGGCTTGCCCTTATAATCAGACCCCCATGTATTGGGCAAATACCTTATAAGCACTCCTCAGTGTACATAATTGTATGTCTAGGTAATTAGTCTTTCCGAATACAATAAGTTGAGCACAAGTAATTAACACATTGCCAGCGTGTCCCGGATACAAACATAAAACTTATTGGCAGCGATTTACCTTCGATCAATTGTTACATTTAAAATCGTGCCAATGCTTAACCCGGATGGCGTCGCTCTTGGCAACTATCGCTGTTCCCTAATGGGCTTTGATCTCAACCGCCACTGGCGAGATACGAACCCTTGGGCACAGCCTGGACTACATGCTGTTAAAAGGCCGGGTAACCGACTTTATATTCTGTGAATGAATAATAATTTTTAAAAATATCCAGAAATTTATTGGTAATATAACTTGCCATCCTCGTAGAGACCCTAATGTTTCCTGGCCTACGCATTTATTTTTATCTCCGTTCGTGCTCTAGTATTCATTTTAATTTTCAATGTATTTGTGAAATTTTAGCACATACTTGGTGTGGCAATCAGTATCTTCTGTACATATTTTATTGTCGGTTACCCCTTATGAGCAGCTTTCTAGTCTCCCTTGAACGTGAAACGCCGGTTGATTTTTGTTTTGATATTCACGCTCATTCAATGGCAACGGGCGCCTTTATGTACGGAAATGTCGTCGACGAAGACAAACAAAATGATCAACAGGCTCTACCACGCATTTTTTCCGCACACGCCGAAGATTTTTCTCTTTCCAGAACAAACTTTAATAAAGATTCGGTGAGTGGAAAGCTTGTTTTTCAGAAATTATAAAATTAACTTGAAATCCTTTCAAGCGTTATTGGTAATAAGGTCCGCCATTTCGACCGTGATAGGGTCAAGTCAGATATTTGAAAACTTAAATGACAGGGGGTCTAGTTATAAGGCCAAACCAGTTTTTTGGCACTAAGGTCAACTCAGCTTTTCTGGGGTATGTTTTTGGCGGGAATATGTTTAGAATCATGTCTTTTTACACTTTCTTTTTTTTGGATAAAAAAACTTTGGTTATAAGGTGAAGTCATTTTTTTTCAAAATGCGTTTTCGTCAGTTTTTCAAATCTTAACTTAATAAGTTATAACCAACAACGCCTGTAATTTATTCGTGTATGTTTTTAGGTAAAAGCTGGAACGGCAAGACGTGTTTTGGGAGGACTCTTCCCGAAAAGTTATACCCTCGAAGTTTCATTTTATCATTACCAAAAAGAACTTAGAAGTATGCCGTATTCGGAAAAAGCCTACAGGTAATTTTTTTTAAATTTAAAGTCTTATAAAGAAAGCAATAGCGCCTAAATGTAGTTGACAACCGAAATATCAAACAATCCCACTATTACAATATTTTCCAATTAACACATGCCAATAAAATTTAATGTGTTAGATTCAGAAAAAAACCATTTGCTTTATTCGCATGTTTTTCATTGTGCCGACACAAAACATCCCTTAGAGATATCAATACTGTGTATTACACAGTGTGTAAATAATATTTAAGGTCAAATATTTTGTTTGAGCTTGACCTTATATTTATAAGGTGGAATTTGCTATAACTTATTTATAGGTTATAGCAAATTACATATACGTTTTTTTTCAATTAGCTCGGCAAGAACCGGTGGTGCCCAAATTTCTCACCATATATGAAAAGTCACAATTGTACTATTAATCCACAAATAATACAGGGGGGTCTGGTTATAAGGTCACAAAAGGTTTTTCTTATAAGGTCACAAAAGGTTTTTTTTTAAGTGCATTAAGGTCAAGTCATTTTTTTCGGGCTTGACCTTATAACCAGATCCCCCTGTACTTCGATATCCAAACTCAAGTCTTTTTGGAAAGGGAGATTCCGCTTCTAAGGCTATAAAATTAAGTTGTCATTTTGGCGCCTGACCGTATAACCAAAAAGTACCTCTAAAATGAAACTTGAATACACTTGAATTTCACCAACCTATTATATTTAGTCGTCTCGGTGAAAATTTAGGGCGATCGTTGGTGGAATATTATCGATTGCACCCGCCGCCCCAATAACCCGCCCGTTCCCCCCTTAAAACAGCTATCCGTCTTATAGGTCAGACACATTTACCATATACAAACTTTATTTTTTTAAACTACTGTTCTATCTCTATATTTCACGTACAAACAAAACTTATTTTTATAATTAAAAGAAAGAAAAGTGCCAGCTTTTATAATTTTTCAAAATGATGTTGTCGTGTTCTTGCGCAGATTTCGCGCGATTCTTCAAACGCATGAGCAATTGATGTTCGTGGGGCCTTAACTGATGTCAACACGTTTTTATAAAACACATAAATTACCTTTATCCATTTTGTGGGAGTTTTCAGATCCCATGAATTAATATAACTCATTGAGATCTTGTTTATTTAAAATGACATTCGTTTTTCGCTGGATCGTAAACTACAGGGGGTCTGGTTATAAGGTCATAAGGTGTGACCGGTATAAGGTCAAGTCATTTTTTTTGCACTAAGGTCATGTCATTTTTTTAAGATAAATCATGTCTTTTTTCACTTTTATTGGGTTTAAATTTAGAACTCGACATATACGTCTAGAAGGACACGGGTAATAATTTTTATTTATAGAAATCATATCTTTTTGGACTTTTTTCTTGCACTAAAGTCAAGTTATTTTTTTGAGTGCATTAAGGTCAAGTTATTTTTTTGGGGCTTGACCTTATAACCAGACCCCCCTGTAGTCGTTTCTTGGATTTTTTCCACAAAAAAGTGTCTTTACTTGACGAATTTTTCCAATGACGCCTTATTTTTTCTTATAATACCATAAAGACTGATGGCTTGAGACGTCTTAACTATTTTACGATTTTATGTCTATTAAAAGTCAAACAATGCTAAAAACTACCCACGTGTCTTTGTTCATCAGCCTCTATGGTCCATAACAATATTTTTTTTTGTTACAATCGTGTTACGCTAACTGCACAACACCTGTAGTATATAACACGTTGACATATCCTTTAACTTTGGTAATTGAATATCTTCATCAAAATCGTCATCCCAATTCGGTATGTCTAGATGAACCGTGTCGCCACGCATAATCCTTTTTTTTCGCACATCAATATATTTTTAATCAAAAATAAAGAAACAAAATTAGTGTTAAATAATAAGTTTGACTGGAGCCGGACCAAAGTAGAAATTTTGACGAAGTCTGCTATTGAAATACAATATCCCTTTGACATAGTTTTTTATAAGTATTTAATTTTTTGTATGCCAATTTGGAGTTAACGGCTTTTTGGCCGAAAATTTATATGCACGTTCACCCTTATGTATAAATTAGAATATCCATTCGTTATCAATTTGAAACTTTCGGAAAAAAAAACTTTCAAAATTTTCCCTGGCTTAAGATTATTGATTTGTTAAAGGCCCCTTTCGTTTATTCGAGAGGGTTACTAGGTTTTGGATACGAAACATTGAAACAATTGACGTTGAAACGTTAAAAAATTGGAGTTAAAACTCGGGGTCCATTTGTTTTATTTGGAAAATTGTTCAAAATGGAAAGAAATGTTTGGGCACCGTTATCTATATAAAGATATAGACTATATCGATAAGAGCCCCTCTATCTCATAAACTTATTGTGAGATTCTTTCGAATGTGCATAAGGTCAAGTAAGCTTTCTAAAATACATTTAATATATATTATATATATTATATACACTACTATATATTAATTTGTCAAAAAAGTAAAGGCTTAGAAATAACTGTGTCTTTCGCGTATTTTCTGCGAGTGGCGAAGTTTTGGTGAAAGGCACCGGCCGATTTGATTGGAGGCAATGTATCGCCCGGCCATTGTTGATAAACTTTTTGATGAGGACGAGAGTATTCTCACAAAGTCCTAAATTCTTAATTAAGATCACATTGTTAAAAGAAAAATTATACACCAACTAACCAGTTATCTAACGCCAAAAGTGCTGAAAAATTGCTTATATTATTGAATTTTAAAAAAGTGTCACAACTGATACAGCAGGTAGGCGGTGCTCAAAATAACACTAAAATCCCAACAAATACCTGTTACTTTAAGGGGAATAGTGTAACTTCAAGCAAAACTAGTGTTACTTAAAACATGTAGACGGAATAGAGGGAGGAGTTGTTAATAACAACTTGTTATAAGGTCTGTCATTGTGGCTGGGTGACACCATTTTTTCTCGAGAAATTTATTTTTTTGGAAAGACAGAAAATTCATGAAAACTTTCAGACAATCTCATTCTTTAGAATTACAAAAAAAAACGCATATAAGGTTCTCAAGGTTATTTTTACCCCTACCTTATTAACATCTATAAATTTTTAATTACGTTGTAAGTGACGCGTCCTTTCCGATTTGGATCTGCCTCTTTTATCATCTCTTTAACATCATCGTCGGAAATATCTTCGCCCAATGAAAGCATGACATCTTTCAATTCTAATTTAATAATTAAATTGAATTTAAATTATATTTTGAAATTTTCCCGTAGATACAAAATGGTTATGTCTGGTAACTTATCTGTCAAAAATTGGTTGAAATTCAACCGACATTTTGTTTCAAAATCGTATTTTTGAAAATCTGTCATAAAATTTTGTCACTACTAGAGCTATTAAAGGCTGTAAAGTGAAAAATACAATAATTTTCCACAATTTTTATGAAAGCGGAGTTTTTTCCATAAATTTCTGTAATTTTTCTTCAAATCTTCGATTTATCTACCAGTATAAATTCATATCAAAGCATTTTTCGAAAATTTTCTATAAATTATTTACAACTTTTCATTGGAAAACAGGGCGCAGGCGGAAAAAAACAGGGCGCAGTCGGGAAAAAAATATTAGAGCGCACACGGTGTAATACCGGGTGCATGCAAAAAACATTACCTTGAAACGTAATCTCGCCGTCATGATTTAAATCAAACTCGTTAAATATGCCTTTCATTTCGTTATCCGATATTGGATCGGAAGTCATAATTGATAAAAAGTCGCTAAAATCGATCTTTTTGCGCTATCAATTTTCTTCTTCTGACTTATGCGACGCGTACATACACGTTTCTTTCAATACATGAAATACACATTTTATCTAATTTGCGAATAAGTGTTTTTGTCATTATTAAAAAAAAAAACGTTTGTAAAATTTGAAATTTGTCTTTCAAAGGGAATAGTTTTTCGAAAAGTTTAAATAAACCACTGCAAACGCATAATATAAGGTTTGAATAAATTTTTAGTTTATAAATTTCGAGAAGGGCTACTCACATTATTTAAATATGCGTCATTTCAGTACACAAAATCCCTTCTTAGTTAACAACTGAAATTTTTTTCAGCAGCTAGTTCTACGCGGTTTGTATTTGATCAACCTATAATAGGGTCCCTATTCATGCGACCTCATATTTCTAACTCGGCACAGGAAAATGGCTATTATTGCGCAACCCCTGTACATTATTTAAATTATAAGAGTGAAAATTGATAAATGTGCCTTCATGCCAGGAGTAGACGAGTCAGAGGTGAAAAGGTCTTTAATGTCATTTTGTGTCAATGGACGTCCGACAGAATCCATAATCGTTTTTAATGACTAAATTTTGTACTTGGAACTTTAACTGTATTTGGTGATTGAACTTCATCAAATCTAGATTATCTTGTGTTTTAATACATAATCTGTACTACAGATTCTGTTGTACATATTTTTCAAAATCACGTAAAAACACCAATTTCAGGAGGGTTATCTTTTTTGTTGGGAAAATGTGTTTACTTGAGGATTTTAGCGCGAAAATTTTATCAGTAAAATTAAAAATCTAGCTGACTTCTTTTTTTAGATTACTGTATTACAGTATCTCATATTGTTCAAAGGTTCGAAATGACATTTTTATGCATTTTTTATGGTATTTTAAGTATTTCAGACTCTGCGGCTGAGAGTTAATCATCATTCAGTTACTAAATTTCAGTAGAATTCATACTTGTTTGTCGATATATCCGTTTCGTTGATATCGTAGAAAAATTCGTTTGTAATCTTCTAAATTTTCGTCCGACGGCAACTCAGTAAAAATCTTTAAATAATTTTGTTTTGTTTTTGTCTTTAGTTTTTCTAGGTACCTTGAAAACTTTTATAAATTCTTTGGGTCTTTCTCTAACAAGAAATCTCGTGGTGCTTTTTCGACATAGCGGCAATTTGCTTCGATCTGAATTATTTTTATTTTTTTTTCGAATAAAGAAGTCGTCAGCAACAAAAAAGACGTGTATTTTTACCCATTCTTTTCTCCATCTAAAAAAACCGAATGATCTATCTTCGATCTAACTCATCGCTTTATCACGTCAAGAATCTTTTTAGAGCTGCTTTTAACTGTGATTGAAAGTAGCGCTCGTGTAACTCAGCCATATTTTTTTTTGCATCACGGAGAATCGGCTTCATGTTCAGTTATATGATGTTTATTTCGGGCAATAATTATATATATTTATATCAAATATTTATATATTACGTTTAAGTCATTTTTAGCGCATTTAGCAATTATAAACGTGCTGTGTGGCTGCAAGCTATACCAGTATAGTGTCAATAGATAAATTATTGATCAATGATTTGTTTTAGTTTTAGAACAGACGTGGGGGAAATTATTAAAACGGTAACTCGTAGAATGTTAGGTCGTTTTAGGCTACTAAAAGGCACGTTTTCGGAATTTATAAACGTAAAATTTCAATATGACTGAATGTATTCCATGATTTTTTTGGCCTCGCTTTGCAGGACTGCTTTGTCCTGTAATTTGTTACGCATATTATTGAATTAATTCAGAGAAAATAAACATAACAGACTCCCACAGAATCACACAAATATATTTGCTCAATAATTTAAAAATGTTAATTTTATGACTTATTATGTGACACTTTTGTATTAAAATAGTCAGTTTTGGGCATTTGTATTGAAATTGCTTATTTAAAAAAAAATATGGGGTATTCCATGGCATTATTATGACTCATAACTTATGACTGTCAAGCCACTTTCCGTTTTTTTATAGATAAAATTTGGCAGATCTAGTGTACACAACATAATGTACACTAGATCTGCCAAATATGTTGAAAATATGGCTCACGCGAAAAAGTAAAGAAACTTATGGAATTATTGACCCCACAAATATGTTATCCGCCCCCTATGAAAGTATCCCACAGGAGTTAACATTTTCGATAAATATGTTTTTTGTGTCAAGTATTCTTTCTTCCAAACGGCTTTTAGCCGACATTTGCGTTCTTATCTTGATTAAGTTTTGAAGTTAAATAAATCAAGCATTGAAGTATTTGATATTGTTAGTCTTGAATGTAATTTAACGGTTAAAGTAAATATTATGAGGTGGTTTAATTGTGAACCAAAATCGATTACAAATTAAGAACAAAAAAGTGACGATAGTGCATTATTTGCTGATTTAGTGGGCTCGAGAAAGACGATGAAGATCAGTCAGATCATGACTTAATTATACTACTTAAATATACAGACGGTTATTTTTTTTCATCACGGGGCTTTTCCCAATGCAGGTTTAGCCAAATCACCAAATTTAAGCCGAAACAAAACTCGTCCAAACCATTACTAATGGGTTATTGCGATTGACAATCTGAACTTTTTTTAGGGAAAAACTTTTTTGGTACAGGGTTCGCCAAATAACGCAGTTCACGTAAGGGATAGGCCAGATATTTTCATTTGAAATTGCTTTCGTGTTCGAAATCTATAAAACACATAAAAGCTTGTCTTTTACTCGGCGTTTTACATGAAATTTCGCCGTCTTTTTCCCTGAATTTTTTTGATATTCGACTTCTGACGTGCATAAAAAACTCGAGTTTGGCTATCTAGAAAATACAAAAGAAAAAACGGCGGAAATTCATGTAAAACGCTGAGTAGAAGAAAAATTCGTTGAAAACATGTTTTTCGTGTAACTAAAGATTTTATGGGTTCCATTGTTCACATCGGTAGCTTTTTTATGTTTCAAACAATTTCGAAAAAGAAAATCACAAATGTTTGGCACAAAATATCAGCTGTGACCTTGACTTTATTATTAGCCCTTTTTTTATATAAATTTAACGTTTTGTATAAATAGTGAAGGTTATTATGGTTTAATCATTAAACTTTAATGTCTAATTTCCAAAATGAATACAATTGCATTTCATTTAGGGTTAGGTAAAAATGTGTCTTTTTCGATCACATTTTAACAGATAGTAAACTAGCGTAAACATGTGTATTTCAAGCTTGACTAGATTCTGAAAGCATATTATTTTTGAACTAAACTAATATTTTTCGGCTTTGTAAGTTTTACATAAATTGGGCACGCCCATATCTAGTATTATTTATGGTCAGTGCCAGATGACGGGACAGATGGATTAGAGTGTCACGCTAAAACAAAACTTCGGATACATAATGTGATGTTTTTCTTCGTGTCATATCAATCCGCCAAAACTCTTCATACATATATTTTGGAAATATATTCACGTATATGTTTATATATATATAAATGGGCCTTTAAAGATTTGCATGATATTATTGTGAAATATTTCGTGGAAGATTAGTCTTCCTTGAACTATTGTTTATTGAACCAAAGGCTTTACTGCATTAGTATTTTTACAAGCTTATCTTGACAACTGTCGAAATTTGTGCAGAAAAAAACAAGTCTCCATACTTATTACTTATTTCAAGGGGATAGCTTTTGTACAAGGACTGTCTGTCTTTTGTTGTAAGCTGACAATTAATTTGCGTACCCCTTTTTTTGTAAATTTCATGTCTTTTTTCCCCAAAAAATAATGAAAAGAACAACGGTTAAATTTTCACGAAAATGTTTGTTTTTGTGATAAAATATCTCCTGAAGCAGTTTTTTGACAACAAATTCTATAAAATGATGTTTATTCGATAGTATATATAACTAAAAATTTTTAAGACTTACGCTAAATTCAGAAACGGTTTTCACATTTCTGAAAATGAAATCATGTACTTTTAGAATCATTAATAATGATTCATTATGTATTGATGATGTCCTTAAGTTCAACAATTATGGTTTTTGAAATTTTGGGTCAATCTATACTTCAGATCGTTTAGTTAATTTTATGTATTGTTTACCAAGCTAAGATGATTTTTGACCCTTGATTTTGTAATAACCTTTTGGAAAATTTTTGTTGCAAATTTGCGTTCTACCATTTGGCCAGTTACTAGATCTAAAAATGACGAGTTTTTTTTCATATTTTATTTATGTGGGTAATATCAGTACCAAAGTAAAGTATATTTTCCAACGCGTTTCTTTTCTAACAATTGCTCTTTTTTTTGTTAACATTTTGCTTCCACTTGTTTTTCGTAACTGATTAAACCAGCTTTTAGATGTGTCACCGACTGTAGTTTTGTTTTCAAATAAACTGGAGTTGGCCAATGACGCTTGGCCGTGATCGCCCGTCTGGTTCACACCGAACGCAACTCTCCTTCCAAATTCGCGACAGTAACGAAGCCGGACATCGCGCGGGTAAATTATTTATCTTTCATTTTAATATCTTTTTTTTTGTTTTGTCTTGATGTCCTACAGTTCAAATAGAATTCGGTCAAACTTTTTGAGGCGTTTCTGCAGCTCAATGGGAATTGTAATTTTTGATTTTTTCTGACTTCCACGCACACGACGGAGTGACATCAAATGGGTTCTATAAAAAAAATATTACAGAAAAATTTATGCAAAGGTTTTGACATGGTTGAGTGGATTAAGTTTAGGTCGAGTTTTTCAAGGTTGATTATAAGGTCTGAGATTTTGGCCAAAGGTCCGAGGTTTTGCCTGTCTTAAGATCATAAATTTCGTCGTTATACTCTGTGAAATTATGTTTCTTTATACTTTTATGTATCATATATTGTGTGCAAATTTATGGTTTCAAAAATATTTGATCGCAATTTCTGTCATTTCGTTATACGCTTTTTTTAAATCCATTTAAGGTCATCAAGTCTTGGCTGCTCACGACATTATAATCACCCCCTGGTTAAATATTCAGTTTTAAATTCCATCAAAAAGAGCAACAAACTTACCTGAGTTGAATATACTTCTGTCGGTACTCAATTTGATATTGATCAAATGAAGTAAAATCATAGGCGGCCAAATCTAATAGAAGAATAAGTTCATGAAGGCTCTTATTCTCGGGGTCCATGATAAAGTCGCTATTTTGTTTTGTATTCATATCGGAATTTTCGAGTAACAGACAGCGCAATTGCCACACCCCATTTTTCAAATAATCAAATTCTTCTCTCAGGGATGTTGCCTTTCCATTGGGCGGAAAAAATTCATGAGTGCTCTCGCCTAATTGTTGCAAAGTTTTCTCACTCATTTTTCGCATAAAAATCGAATCCATTTTAGTAGATATTTTTCAAAGTTTTTTTTTTGTTAATGTTTTTTGATTGAGCTATTTGGCTATTTAAGCACGGTGGGAAGTATTCATACATTCATATGACGCCTTAGTAACGGGGTACAAAGAGCAAAATATTTTTAAAATGTGCCTATTTTTCCTTGTGCCGTGACGTGAATGGTCATGGTACAAATGAAAGATTAGCTCTTTTTATGTGTGTCATCTTCAGCGTTAATTCCCCATATTCTTCGCGAAAATGTGGAACGATTTTTTTTTTT
>SCLG01000011.1:777381-809048 GCA_004367875.1 Oikopleura albicans | reverse complement strand
TTTTTTTTTTTGCAGTTTTCGCATTTTTTTTTTTGTTGCTATGTCAAAAAAAACTTGGCCCAGTTTTTAATGAGGTCAAATAAGCTAATTTATAAGGTGAACTATATTTAGGGTCGCTCACGCGAACTTTTCCTCGAATTTAGAAGTACCTCAAATTGCGTGATTTTTTGATATATATGGTATAAACGACCACCGCGCATCTTATGGTGAAGCTTAGAAGTATCTATCATTAAATCATGTTTTTTGCTCTCCTAATCGACTCCAAAGGCCTCCAAAAGATTTTTTTACCCGAAAATAATTTCCAGATTCTGAGCTACAAATATTATGGGGTATATTCGACCATCTCTGAAAGTTTCAGGGTCCTCAGACCTTTATTTCGTAAAAGTTGTGTCCACGTGAGCGACCCTAACTATATTTATCTAGCTTTAACATCCGTTAATGTTTTACATCAATTATTATTCCACTTTTCAATCAAGAAACTTTACAAAGTTTTTATTTTTGTGGGCAGTGAAAGCTATAAGGCCAACTTAGTGTCTGGTTATATGGTCTGACATTTTGAACTCTATTAGGTCAAGTCAGTTTTTTGGGCCTGATCTCATAACCAGACTCCTGTAACTAATCAAGTTGAGATGAAATATGTTTGTTCTTTAGGACGAAAATTGATGTTCTCTAATAGTCTATTAGTAATAGAGAATCTCTATGTATTAGAGTCAAAATTTGCATACAAAATCCTCTAAATTAAATCCAAGTCAGTTTTATTAATCTTACCTTATAACCACGCGAAAATGAATATGAATCCAAAAAAAAGATTTTCAGTGAAATCTATAAAGACAGAATTTTGATGTTTATACCATTCCACTGATTATTGTCGTTTGGGAGTTAATACCTTCGTCAACAGAATGAAACTATGTTTAAAGTCACTTACTATATGTTAATAACATGTAAAGACCTGGATTATAAATTGATGAAAAACGATGAGTACAGCGTTTATTCTGATCAAAAGCCTTACTAAACCGATAGATGGCTTTGTCTAAGCCAATTGGAATCTGTCAAATTTGATTATTCATTTGATTTTAGGTGTTAATTCCGTACGATGGTGTCCCGAATACGGCACGCTTTTTACTGCTGGCCGAGATTCCGTAATTCGAAAATGGTCTCCTGGTACCGGAAAGGAAAGTAGCTCAATGGAGCATCATACCGATTGGGTAAATGATATTGTACTATGTGAACAGGGCGAATATCTCATATCGGCCTCATCGGACCAATCGTTGAAAGTATGGAATGCACAAAAGGCCTATTGCATGTCAACATTAAGGGGGTTACAAATTTTGACAGTTTTTGTTCAAATAATACAGATGGAGATATATTATTTATTTATATAATATTTAAAATTTTCAATGAAAAATGGATTTCATCAGAAAATTATTAAAACGAACGTTTTTTTTTGCACCACAGCATCTTGGCAAAAAAAAATTCTCACCAAAGAAGCAAAAAGACGCAACTTGCGGAAAAAAGTTTCTTGTCTAAAATACGAGATATTTTTTTTTGACCGAACATTCATTCGGGAGCTGCTTTTTTTGCTCCCATTTGTTGCCCCATTTGTTGCTCCCATAACGGGGTCTTTCGCCAAAAACTTTTTCTGCGAAATGTCGCGGTGTCTTTTTTCAAATTATCAGACTTATGTAGTAATCCCTTGTATTTTTTTTGAAGATTTGAAGAATTTAAATCAAGCCAAAATAACCCCCCTTAAGAACGCACAAGGATTATGTGGCGTGTTTAGCCTATTCTTCGAAGCGAAATCAGCTTGTTTCCGGTGGATATGATGAACAGATTTTTCTTTGGGATGTAAAATCGCTAGCAACGTTAACGGTTGATAATAGTACGGTAACGTGCCTAAATTTACAAGGAGCAACAAACTCGATTTATTGTGTGGATACCGATCCGGCTGCGACGATTGTTGCTGCAGGTGGAACGGAAAAACAGTTGCGTTTATGGGATCCAAGAACCCAAGAAAAATTAATGAAACTAAGAGGCCACAAGTTCGGGTTCTAGCGTTTATATCATGTGTCTTTATATAACCACCTAGTCAGTTATTTTAACGACTTTTTTGCTCTAAAATTGTTAAGATAATTGAATTTTGAAACCATAACTGGTTAGGGGGCAAAATCGGCTAGTTCTGATGTGTAATAAATTCAGCTTTTGAGATATATTTTCATCCTATCTCAGATTTTAGGTGGAGTAATTCTACCTGGTGAGATAAGAGTTTATGTAATACATATCCAGTTAGGGTCTTCCCAAAAAAAACCTGTATTGATACTATAGTATAGTTTGAGATTATTTTCCCAAGTAAGAACCAATGCATTAGGATAATATTCGCGCTGTTAAACTGAGCGATGATGGCAAACAGTGTGTTTCGGCCTCGTCCGACGGTACCGTTCGCCTTTGGAGCATTGGCGAGCAGCGTGTAATTCGCGTCTTTCAAATATCGGAGCAGGGCATTTGGGCGTTGGCGGTCGACCCCCATTTTCGGTGGGTTTATGCCGCCGGGCGCCAATCGGACGTGACCGCTATTTCCCTGGTCGAGCCCGATTATAATTACTGTGTGTGTCGCGAAGAAGCCTCTATTCTATCACTTATGCTCGACAATGAAAGTCAGACGCTGTGGACCACCACCACCAATTCCGATATTTCACAATGGAAAATTCAACCCGATGAAAATATTACAGGTCGTTTTTGAAAATGAAATCTGGCAGTTTGGAATTGGCCGAAATCGCATAGGGGTAAAACGTAGAATTTTCATATACAGTCCTAGCACGTGGCTGTAATAGGCGTATGGGCCGAAAATATTTTTTGGTTTTTATTGGCACTCTGATATGAACCGAAAATATTGTACTTTTACATGGACATTTTCTTACGATATTATTACATGTTATATCATATGGATAATCATGACCTTTTTTGAAAACGATATTAGCTGAAAAGTTTGCTAATAAAACCGACCAAGAGTTGGCGGCCCCTTATCGCGATCGTGCCGACTTCAAGATAAGCGGTGCACCCTCGATTAAGCAGTTCAAAGTTTTGCCGAATCGCCGCTACGTTTTGACCAACGACTCAAACAATACGGTCGCACTCTATGACGTCTTAAAGGCCGAAAAGAAGCAGACTTTTGAGGGCGAAAAATTTGCCGAAGTGCTGGAGCGTTATCAACGGCAAATGTTGTACGTGCCCAGTTGGTTCTCGGTCGATCTTAAATGTGGATTTTTACAAATAATGCTCCAAGAGGAAGACGTTTTCGCCGGATATGTGGCGGCGAAAGATGTCGACCTTAAAGGCGATTCCCGTATTAATCTAGGTATTGGATCTAGATGTCGTCAAAAATGGCTTACTGAAAATCTATTGGAAAAAATGCATGGGGGAGTAACAATGAGGCTTTGTAAAAAATGTTTGCCTTTTTTATTGAACAAGAGTAGCTGCGAATTAATCAATTTTTTTAAGATCAATTTTTTTTTCTTTTTGACAAAAAATGTCATGTTTACCTGAGACAAAAAATCCTAGTTTGTGTTTCAAATACCAATTTTAGATTTATGCTGGGTTAAACGTTTGTGAATGGGTTTTAAATAAATTTTGGGTGCCAGCCGGGGAATTCCTAAATTTGGAGCCTATAGAAATAATAGTCATTGATTATAATAATGCACGTGCATTTTGGATGTAGCAAAGAACATGAAATTGTAGTGATTAATGGTCATTTTCTCTCATCCAGTTTGTTTTAAGCGGTTCTAAGTATTAAAATCAGAACCGCCGTGGTCTAATACCCCCAGTAAACTATTTTCAGCAACATTTGAATAACTTTATATTGGGCTTAAAAAATTAGGAATTCGTACTACAGGGGGGTTGGTTATAAGGTCAGCCATTTGTGCCGTTATAAGGTCAAGTCAGTTGTTTTACACTAAGGTCAAGTCAGTTTTTTCAAGTCAGTTTTTTTGAGTATCATGCTTTTTGGGGAAATTTTTTTTAAATCATGTCTTTTTACGTTTTTTGTAATGAAGACCTCCCCTCCTCCGCTGGCACATTTTTTTCTATTTAAATCATGTCTTTTTACACTTTTTTCTATAAAATACACCACCTAACACGTTATGTTAACACACGTTATGTTAACAAAATTACATTATGTTAACACTTTTTGGGATTTGATTAACATCGATTTCCAATTGTTTAACCAAACGCCCTACCACATTATGTTAACAAAATTACATTATGTTAACAGTTTTTGACGTTTAATGGTGTTAACATAACGTGTTAGGTGGTGCAGTTCTATAAAATAGAATTTCTGGTTGGTTATAAGGTCAAGTTAGTTTTTTCAAAGTGCATTAAGGTCAAGTCAGTTTTTTAGACCTTGACCTTATAACCAACCCCCCTGTAGTCATAATTAATTAGCTCACATTAAATCCAATATACAGGAAGATTTATGTTAATTATTCTTCTTCAAAACTGGCCCCCATTGCAGCGGGCCCTTGAAACGGCTCAGTCTCGGCCCGAGTCACTCACCGGGAGTGAAAGTGGCTCTAGACACGATGGGGATAGCTCGTCCCGTACTGAGGACCTCAAAGAGGAAATCGAAAACGAGCATGCCACCATGAAAAGTCTCATTGATAGTGGAATAAAAATTCCAAAACATACAATTATTTTACTACAAGAGGCTAACGGGCCAAACAAATGCCGCTTATCTTGGAACCAGGTGAGATTTGCAACTCATTAATTTTCGCCCATTGAAAACACGCAAGCTCCCATAAATTAATTATTGGGTCGGTTTGATTTTTTTCGTTTTTTTTTTATCCCGAAATACATATATTTATGTGTAGAGCACTGCGCCGTTATTTTTCAATTTTCCATTATCTTTCAATTTTTTTTCAATTTGGTTTTGAAAGATACTGGCGCACCTGGTGTATAAGAATGGCCAACATTTGTCGTCGCGGTATTTGCAGGTTAATAACAGAAATAAATAAAGCAGGAAACCGAATAATTATTGTCGCATTAGATTTTACTTCCATAAAAATGTTTTTGTATGTTCTTAGTAATGCAAAAACCGGCATCTGCTAAGCGTGACATTTTTTACCAGGATATAATAATACTTTTTTGCATAAAACAACATTATCATATTAGTAATGATAATATTAGTATGATATTACCCTTATTATTGTACGTTAATCCTGTATTTATGTAAGGCCAGATTAAATTACGAAACGTAACTTTGTTTCATTCGCAGCTCAGCCTACTATGTATTTGTGTGTGCTCGAGCGGAAAATCGGTGTATATTTTTTTTTTGAAAAATCAGTACAATTTAAAAGGACAAATTTAAATGAGCTTTGTTACGCTTATTGAGTAAGCTTTACGCTGCCCCTTTCCTGCGCGTCGCCTAATAATATACAAAAACAATTGAAACTGGAACAATAAAATGTCACCCAAATAATAAAATTATGCAGGAATTTTCCTTTTTTTTTGCAACAAAAGAGTCTTTTATTTGACATTGAAGATGAATTATGGTTAAATTGAACTTCGGTGAGTCGGTCTTTTCTGACATTGAACGAAAATCTAACATTGACATTTTGTGGAGGTCTTTTTGGCAGCATAATTTTTATTGTCATGAATTTAGACTTCACTAAAGAAAAAAACGTTATTTCTGAGAGGAGATATTATGTATTTAGAGAAAAATTATGTATTTTGATAAATCAAAGCCCACCTTTTTTGAGAAACGTATTTTTGTATGAGAAAAGTCACTTAAAAAATCATGTTTTTTGTGAAGAAGAAATAATGTGTTTCGTCATAAAAAATAAAGAAATAATAAGAAATAATGTGTTTTTCTCAAAAAAAGGAAACATTTTTATTCGGTTTAGTAAAAACTCTACACGTGTTTATGACACGTTGATGAAATGTTTATCAAGATGACATGTTCTAAATTTATGTCTCTCTTTAATTCTATAGAATCATATGAGTGATTTTTAATTATAATAAATTAATATTTTTGACATTGTAGTTGAATATAATTAATTGAACTTTGGTGAGTCCATTTTTAATGTGACATTTTTAGCGGCGTAATGTTGAATTTTTTTTCGGGCAGGAAATTGAGACCCTTCAATTCCGCCCCGTTGGAGATTATCGCTGAGAAATAAAGGTGATGCCGATATTTTGTAGGTTGGATCTGAAACGTACGTAAAAATATTGAACGAAAATATTCCACAATGGATTAAAGATGGAGTCTTAAAACAAATGATTAATCCAGCAACAAAAGGTTGGCGTTTAAACATTTATGTGAGAGATTCGAGATAAAAAAAAAACAATAGCAAAAAACAAAAAAAAAATGAATTGCCATTTGAGTGAAACTTCATCTTTTAGTTCCATTTATTTTATTGCCATTTGTTGTTAACGAAAAGCGACCGTTGCCAATTTTGAAAAAGGAAAAATGCTTCAACGATTTCTATATATTTTGAGCATAAATAATGCTTTATTGTGTTTTACGAGAAATATAACTGGGTACAAAAATCAAAGTTTATTCAACAACAGAGAAATCTCGCAAAAGAGAAAAAAAAGTTTTGAATCTCTTAAAATTCTGACAAAGCGGCGCCTTAATATTTTTGCTAGTTTTTAAAGTAAATTTTTACGACTGGACTTTTATTTGGGAATACTTCGGTCCTAGTGGGTAATAGGCCCACTTTTACTGCCACCGAGTGGAGGAGACCAGATCGAAAACTTCCAGTTTGGTACGGAATTCCAAATTATCGGCTAGTCCTTTAAAACCCCACCAAAAGTCCTTATTTTCACGTTGTAATTAATAATTTAGTGTTAGGTGAATTTTTTTTGTCGGGGTATTGTAAGTGACACTCCCACCAACATCATTGTTTTTAAAGAAAATCTCAATTTGAACCAGTGCCAGTAATTTACACAAGATAAATAGAATTTCGACCGTTTTCTGTAACACCTGATGATGGAGGGGGATTATTCTATCAAGCGTAGCGTCAAATTTCTTTCTATAAATCTTTCTTTGGCTCATTTTTATGTTTTTTTTCTTTCTTATTGTATTATTCACGAAGCATTTTAAACAGGAGCGCTTGACTGCCGGCGATATGCTTCAAATTCGAAAGGTCGCAAAACATGTCTATGAGAAGATTTGCTTACAAGACTTGGACCGAGACGTTGATGAAGATGAATTAACTAGAGTAAATAACATATCATTAGTATGCGTACGGTGAATAGGCGTTTTCTACAGTGAATGAAGCTACAAAAATTGGAAGCAATTAAATGGGTTTAGAGAGAAAACGTTAGTTATATCATATAACTTATATGGATCGTTACTTTAGTAAGCCTTTTTTGAGAATTGTATGGAAAAATTAAGGTTTATTAGATCAGACTCGTTTTCAATTGTTTGATGGCAGAAAATTTTGATATTTTTTTCATAAGAAAGATTTCATAGTTTTTTTTTCGAGCCCATAATAACGATGAATTCAAATAAAACGACACGTTTTGCTCATTAGGTCAATTTATATAATTGGATTACCATTTCTTCCTCATAAGAAAATTATGATAATAAATACGACTTATTTTTCCTAGAATAAGTCATAAATTATAGGCCGTAATTTATAGCTTATAATTTCGAAAAACAGTGCATAAGGCGCGGTATCCCATTACTATGATAAAATAGCCACGCAAAGCGGGGCGCAATTAGTCAGTGATGGTCAATTTAGAGACAAAGCAGCCCCGTGAATGCAATATTTAATCCAATTTCTCAATTGTTTAACACAATATTTTTTGAGTTCGTAAAAAGTTACTTTTAATTATTAGAAAAAAAGGCGACTGTAAACTATCACCGTGCGGTTGCTACCAAACAACAAAAAACAACAGGCACAATATTTAACATTTAGAGTGCAAATAGTCAAATTGAAATATTGTGCAATGAGCGGAGTCTAGAGCCAGACTACGATTTGAGAACCGTCAAACATTTAATATGGAAAAAGCATAATTCAATTGAGCTTTATTACCGCAAGCGACTCAATGATGGCTTTAATGATTCTTTCAAATAAATCGTCCGTGATTTTTTTTTGTTCACTAATTGTTGTGTACATTGAAAACCTTCCTTCCATGTACAAATCAGAATACAATGATTTCTTCAACTCCATTTATTTACTTATATATTTTTATTAACTTCTGTATGGTTTGAACAATATTCTCTAAATCCGGAATTCTAAGGTTAACTCATGCGCGATCGAATGTGCCAAAAGCACATATTTTGTGTCTTTAAACAAAATTCTTATATAGCAGTCCCTGAACAAAGCATATTCTCTAGAATATGGTATTACAATGATATTTCCTTTAACGGTTTAGATGGCCCATACGGTAAGAGACCCTTTTTTCGTTTTGAAAACGCTTTTCAGATTTTTTATAAATTTATTTTATACGGTATAATTTATACATCTTAGTTTAACATCTAAACAGTTAAAGGAAATATCATTGGAATACTTTATTATAGAATGTATACTATAAATATGAATTTGCATAAAGTTTATGAAGAGGTTTTTTTTAATAATTTTATTTTTCCTAGACACGGTTTGAATTGATATAAATATTTTTTTTTTAATTTTCTGAATATAAAAGTATATTTAGATATGTTTGATGAGGCGTACACAAAACTCGACAAATTTCATCTTTTTAGATCAATTAAACCCTAAAAAGATTAACTTGGTCGAGTTTTTTGTACTCCTCAGTAAACACATCCAAATATACTTTTATATTCAGAAAATTTTTAAAAAATGCAAACTGGGTGTTTTGAACAAATCAAGTTATTCGAAAAACATCTTTATAGCAACCGCCTGTATCTAAACTTTTTTCTGTACTGCTCCATATATACCTACATTCAAATAATAAAACACACACGCAGATTTTAGTGTCAAATGATATGATCTTACGACGTCGAGGGGGTTCATTACGGGTTGTTGTCGGAACATCTATATTCTGGTTGGCTCTATTTTATACGTCTTCCGACTGGTGGTGTCACAACTCGCAACTAGNATACGGTGTGCCAATTGGCACAAAAACGAGTTGAAGTATTTCCGATACTGTTGAAAATGAATAAAGTTCAGAAAGGATAACGTATTTTTGGGTGAAAGTATAATTGGCATAAGCGCGAAAAAGAATAACGTGTAAAAGGTATCAAAATTTTGTACCTTTTACACGTTATCCCATTTCTTAGTTGTACCTTTTAAGAAAGTACCGTTTGAACAATATTCTCTAAATCCGGAATTCTAAGGTTAACTCATGCGCAATCGAATGTGCCAAAAGCACATATATTGTGTCTTTAACAAAATTCTTATATAGCAGTCCCTGAACAAAGTATATTCTCTAGAATATGGTATTGCAATGATATTTCCTTTGACGGTTTAGATGGCCCATACGGTAAGAGACTCTTTTTTTCGTTTTGAAAACGCTTTTCAGATTTTTTATAAATTTATTTTATACCTCTTAGTTTAACATCTAAACCGTTAAAGGAAATAACATTGGAATACTTTATTATAGAATATATATATATAGTATACTATAAATATGAATTTGCATAAAGTTTATGAAGAGGTTTTTTAATAATTTTATTTTTCCTAGACACTTTTTGAATTGATATAAATAATTTTTTTTAATTTTCTGAATATAAAGTATATTTAGATATGTTTAATGAGGCGTACACAAAACTCGACAAATTTCATCTTTTTAGATCAACAGTTTAACCCTAAAAAGATTAACTTGGTCGAGTTTTTTGTACTCCTCAGTAAACACATACAAATATACTTTTATATTCAGAAAATTAAAAAAAAATGCAAACTGGGTGTTTTGAACAAATCAAGTTATTCGAAAAACATCTTCATAGCAACCTCCTGTATCTAAACATTTTTTTCTGTACTGCTCCATATCTACCTACATTCAAATAATAAAACACACACGCAGATTTTAGTGTCAAATGATATGATCTTACGACGTCGAGGGGGTTCATTACGGGTTGTTGTCGGAACATCTATATTCTGGTTGGCTCTATTTTATACGTCTTCCGACTGGTGGTGTCACAACTCGCAACTAGGTGGCGCAAAATCGCGAAAATCGAGCGATTCCGATGAGCCTCACCATCCCGGCGATCTGAAACCGGCCAAGGAGCCCTGGTCCGATGTGATCAACGACGGCCTCAAAAAAGGTCTTGCGGGTAATAATGATTATGATCTAGAGCAGCCCGCAGACCACAAATCAGAAAACCGTCAAAAGCCGGACTCCGCCCAAAAACTCGCGCAAAAAATTGCGGAAGAAAAACTCGCGAGGGGCAAATTTAATCCTAAGGTCGATCTTCACAAAATTGAGTCGAATAAAGCGTCATCTAAGAAAAAACCTTCTAAAAGTAAAAAAAGTAGTAAAAAACGTAAAAAGAAAGGTATATCAATAAATTTGAGGAGCAAAAATAAAAAATGCTTTGGGATGTGTGTTTATCTTGAAATTCCAAAACGAACGGAATTTGAAAACCTACTTGTTTACTAGTGACACATATTTCTGTGTTGCTAAACTAACCGTCAAATTTAACCCGTAGAAGTGGTGATAGGGTCAACCTCAATCGAACCTGGTGTGAAACGAATTTTTTCAAAAATTCTGCGCTTAATGTTCTAAGAGATGAAAAATTCCACCACACGGTCGGAATCTACTAAGTATGTCTATGAATTGACGTCATTTACTGCTTTTTAAAAACGATTTAAAGCACAAAACATTTTTTGCGTGAATAGAAATTTTTGGTGATTTTAGTTAGAAATTAGAAATATGTACGGTTGCGCCATGGCGCGCCATATGGCGACTACGGTCATATACCTTTTAATGTGCGCCAATTAATAGATATATCTCAATATTCATATTTTAAAAGTCCCGTTTTTCAAAAAAAAAAAATCTCAGATTGGTGTGGGTCGTCAGTTTGTCACCGAGCTCGAGGCGGGTCTTAGAGTAGATAAACCGAGTACTGTTTTTAACCTACAAGCGAAATTTGCTCGGTGACACTTTTTTGCACACACCAGTATCATTATTTCATGGATTTTATAGATTCATTATATTATGCAAACGTACCGTCAAGAATTAGAAGGCTATTGTAGGGATTTTTAGGCCGTGTGATGGGATATTTCGACTCTGACTTAGCCAATCTTAATGACTGAAATTTGTTTTTTTAGCGGTTGGCGGTGCTTTAAGCAAAAATGGCCCTGGTGAAAATGGTGCAGCAGTTAAAATACCGCCGGAGCTCGAAGCCAAAAAGAAAAAAATGTTCAAGGAGAATCAATTTAATCTCTTGGCCAGTAATATGATTTCGGTCAATCGCACATTAAAAGGTAAAGTACAACAATTTTGTTTTATTTTTGACCCTTGAGAAAATTTTTCTGCTGATGTCCAAAAATGGGACTTTATAAAAGCGTTAAAAATTATTGAAACATGTTTATGGAGATCGATTTTTTTGGCGGATTCCATTTTCTTCCGATTAAAGTACAGCCCCTGACTAAAAATCGTTACACTAAAAATCATTACAAAATGACGTCATGACTCAAAATCGTTACAATTTTCCAATCAAAATCTGTTACTATTTTGATGTAGGGACCGTATTTACTTTACAGCAATCGTAGGTGACATCTATCCGTCATTTGTCCATTTTTTTTAAGAGTGTCTGGACTGCTTTCGACGTATTTTTTTTCGCTCAAAAGAATCGGTTGTACTTTACGAACCCGTCAGTATTTTATTTTGAACCAAAAAAGTTTATTGAAGTTCCAACCTTGAAACACCCGAACCTACATATGTAGATATTCATAAGTAGTCTAATATGGGCTCTAAGGGATCTGTAAAAAAATCATCGAAAATTCATTCACACGCCATAATATTTGTCGGATTATTTTTTTCTCTTAGCCAACTGCTAGTGTTTTCTCTGGGCTATCCAAAGTCGTTATGAACAGATTTTTTGAATGCGTCAAATTTGAANCGTGTGATGGGATATTTCGACTCTGACTTAGCCAATCTTAATGACTGAAATTTGTTTTTTTAGCGGTTGGCGGTGCTTTAAGCAAAAATGGCCCTGGTGAAAATGGTGCAGCAGTTAAAATACCGCCGGAGCTCGAAGCCAAAAAGAAAAAAATGTTCAAGGAGAATCAATTTAATCTCTTGGCCAGTAATATGATTTCGGTCAATCGCACATTAAAAGGTAAAGTACAACAATTTTGTTTCATTTTTGACCTTTGAGAAAATTTTTCTGCTTATGTCCAAAAATGGGACTTTATAAAAGCGTTACAAATTATTGAAACATGTTTTTTTTTTGCCGGATTCCATTTTCTTCCTATTAAAGTAGAGCCTCTGACTAAAAATCATTACAAAATGACGTCATGACTCAAAATCGTTACAATTTTCGAATCAAAATCTGTTACTATTTTGAGGTAGGGAGCGTATTTACTTTACAGCAATCGTAGGTGACATCTATCCGTCATTTGTCCATTTTTCTTGAAGAGGATAGTCTATCCTGGATAGAATAAAATTATTTTGTAATTTTACACTAAATATGAAAAAAAAATTCATTTGTGATACTGCTTACTTTAGATGTACGAATGGCAAATTGTAAGCCTAAAAAGTATGATGATTTGGGAGCACTGCCGCCGACAAGCATAATCATTGTTTTTCATAATGAAGCAAATTCGACCCTTTTGCGAAGTTTACATTCAATCATCAATCGAAGTCCACTAGAATTAATAACAGAGATAATTCTCGTCGATGATGCAAGGTTTGCCTTTGTTTAAAAAATTGATTTTGAACATTTGAAATAAAGGAGGTCTGGTTATAAGGTTACAAAGTTTGACCGTTATAAAGTCAAGTCAGTTTTATGACACTAAGGTCACGTCAGCTTTTTTTAAAAAGCATGTTTTTTGGAAAAAATCTCTAAAATCATGTCTTTTAACGTTTTTTTTACTGAAGATAAAAAAGTAGATTTTTGTAAGATAATTCTTAGTTAAAAATGAACCCCAAAAATATTCTCGTCTGAGTTGCCCGATTAGACAAATTACTCATTGCTTAGCCAATGAGCTAGGCGGGATTTATAATTTCAAATTGAAAAATACGTAATTTTCCCGCCGCGTCGTGACCTGATTCTGCCAACGCAGCAATTCATAGTTTGTGAATGGGAATTTCTATTTATTGAGAATATTTTTTGGGTTCATTTTCAACTAAGAATAACCTTATCCTTGATTCGTTTTTTGAGTGAATGTCTTTGGTTTGATAATATATCTAAATTTGTGCTTAAAAAATCATAGAGCCTTTCCAAATTGACTTTAAATATTCATTTCATTAAATTTGTCACTTTATTATTAACCATAACCTGCGTTTTTTTAGTGAAAGAGATTTTTTAAAAGATGATTTGGATCGATATGTTAAAACGTTACCGGTGCCAGTCCATATCATTCGGCAGCAAAAGCGCGAGGGCCTGATTCGGGCACGCTTAGTCGGGGCCGAAAAAGCGAAGGGGCCTGTACTTACTTTTCTCGATGCCCACATTGAAGCTTCACCCGGTTGGCTTGAGCCCTTATTGTACGAAATCAAAGCGGACCGGACCAATGTCATTTGTCCCATTATTGATGTAATATCGGATGAAACCTTTGAATTTCTCACGGGATCTGATTTGACTTATGGCGGATTCAATTGGAAACTGAACTTCAGGTGAACTTTTTTTTGGAAGCTGTCTTTGAACTACAGAGGGGTTTGGTAGTCAGGTCTGATATTTTGACTGCTACAAGGTGAAGTCATTTGTTGATCACTTAAAGTGAAATTAAATACACACACTTAAAAAATTCACAATAATTCGCAATAATTGAAAAAAACTGGTAAAGCCAAGTTGTAGAGCTAGTCAAACTACGTCGATCTTACTATTCAGAAATTGATTTTGGCCACCAGGGCCCCTAGAGAGCTGTTTGAAATTTCCAACCTACGGAAAAAAATACCGTCAATCGAATTTTCTCAAAAAGTTGAGGGGGGGTCAGCAATACCCGTTTTGCCCTACGGGGCCCAATATGCCTTAAATCGACGAAAAAACAAGTTGTGTGTATATACACGCACTTCCACCTGGGAGTTAACCAACAGCTCTGGTATACATTTACTAAGACTCATTTCAGGTGGTACCCAGTACCTCAAAGAGAAGTGGACAGACGTAACGGTGACCGGTCTATTCCTATGAGGACACCGACAATGGCCGGTGGATTATTCTCTATTGATCGAAGTTACTTTTATGAAATTGGCGCGTACGATCCAGGTATTTGTTAATGCTATAATAAAAGCATGATACAGTTTTTACTCCCATTTTTGCGAAAAATTGTCTCCAAAAATTATCCATTTTTGATCGCGAAAAAAAAACGCGCACATTTGGTCGCGAAATGATGTTTTAGACAAGGTTTCGCGACCATTTTTTTTCACCTACAAATAGTGATCGCGAAACCTCACCCATAACGTCAAATGGTCGCGAAACCAAATTTTGAACAACAATTCGCGACCAAACCATGTGGTCGCGAAACCACCCAAAATAGAATTTCTTTTGCGACCATAAATGGTCGCGAAAGTACCCCACTCCGTTAGGGGATGTTACATCCCGGATGTATAATTTTTTTTTAGGAATGGATATATGGGGAGGTGAAAATTTAGAAATGTCTTTTCGAATTTGGCAATGTGGTGGAACTCTTCTAATTGCTACCTGTAGTCACGTGGGTCACGTGTTCCGAAAAGCGACCCCATACACATTTCCTGGTGGCACTTCACAAATCATCAATAAAAATAATCGCCGTCTCGGTTAGTTTTTTTTACCCATCTCTGGTTAGTTTTTAGCTCACCGAATAATAATTTTATGACACCGAAAACACAAAATCATAAATTCTAGAAACTCAAGCCTTTTTTCTACGTCGGGTTTCTCATCCCATTTGAACATGTTTACATTATTTTGTCATATTTTATTTTCGAACAAACATGTTTAACCCATGCGCGCAACCGTTTTTTAATGGCATAAAAATGAGCAAATATTTTTAATATGATCATAGAATTGTTAATGGGTTAAAATATGCATATTTATAAATAATTTTGTTTTCAAATAGGTTATTATTGGTGTTCTGGAAAATACCATTTTTCATATATAAATGTTACATACACTTATCCTATAGTGCAAATTTTTCTAAAGCCTTCTGTATTCTTCTACGAAATTTGCGCAAAACTGACATTTGGAGAAAAAATACGAAAAAAAGTTTNTAGGAATGGATATATGGGGAGGTGAAAATTTAGAAATGTCTTTTCGAATTTGGCAATGTGGTGGAACTCTTCTAATTGCTACCTGTAGTCACGTGGGTCATGTGTTCCGAAAAGCGACCCCATACACATTTCCTGGTGGCACTTCACAAATCATCAATAAAAATAATCGCCGTCTCGGTTAGTTTTTTTTTTACCCATCTCTGGTTAGTTTTTAGCTCACCGAATAATAATTTTATGACATCGAAAACACAAATTCGTAAATTCTAGAAACTCAAGCCTCTTTTCTACGTCGGGTTTCTCGTCCCATAGATTGTACTTTTGAACATGTTTACATTATTTTGTCATATTTCATTTTCGTATAAACATGTTTAACCCATGCGCGCAACCGTTTTTTAATGGCATAAAAATGAGCAAACATTTTTAATATGATCATAGAATTGTTAATGGGTTAAAATATGCATATTTATAAATAATTTTGTTTTCAAATAGGTTATTATTGGTGTTCTGAAAAATACCATTTTTCATATATAAATGTTACATACACTTATCCAATAGTGCAAATTTTTCTAAAGCCTTCTGTATTCTTCTACGAAATGATTACGAAATTTGCGCAAAACTGAAATTTGGAGAAAAAAATACGAAAAAAAGTTTTGGAAGGTTTTAAAATCTGCCTATACAAAGGAAACATATATTTGGAAGTTAGCTGGCGGCCAATTCAAAACAAATCTAAAACCGTTTAGGAAATTAAGCGGTCTTAATTTCCGACGTGTTTTCCCTAAAGTATGCACTTTTTTTTTATCAAAATTTCCCAAAAATCGACTCTTATAAATAACGAGTTTTGAAAGTTTCGAAAAAAAAAATCCAAATTGAAAATTTTGAACAGTGTCGTCCTCGAGCTATTCTTCTTAAATATAAACTTAAATATAAACTTCAAACATTTATATAAATGTTTTTTTAAAGCCGAAGTTTGGATGGATGACTATAAAAAGTTTTTCTATATAATCAATCCGGGTGTGCTTAAACAAACATATGGTGATGTTTCTGAACGAGTTAATCTCAGAAACGATTTGGAGTGCAAGTCATTTCAGTGGTATTTGGACAACATATACCCAGATGCACAGATTCCAAGAAGGTTAATATATTTTACTACAGTGTCGTACTCCAATTAGATACATATTTAGTGAATATATGTGAAAATGATGTTTGCTAATGATTATACAAGGGGTTGGTTATCAGGTCCGATATTCCGGCCGCTATAAGATCTTATGATCTTTGTTGTACTAAGGTCTTACAATATTATCTTTGTTTTAGACTAATGCCAAGTCAAATGCATAATTTTTCGGAAAAAATCTTTGAAATCATTTCTTTTTACGTTTTTTTTATGAAGACCTCCTCCCTTTTAAATGTATAAAATTACGTTAAATAATGACTCTAATCATTTTAAAATGTGTTTTCTGTTTCATTTATTGTAACTACAGGGAGTGGGGGTTATAAGGTCTTAAATTTTTACCGTTATAAAGTCAAATCAGTTTCAAGTTCTTTGGCGTAGCGCGGGACATCGTGTGGACAAAGCTGATCAGGTCGTCCTTCTAATTCAAATAATAATGTTGAATATTCTACAGTTCTATAAGTTCTATAATAAGTCATATGTATCTCATTGGTATCAGTAGCTGTATGGTGTACGCGTTTGATTCACGTACATTTCAGGTACAAAGTTCTGGGCGAGGTTCGGAACGAAGTGTCTGGCCTTTGTCTTGATACTATGGGAAGAAAGGAAAATGAAAAAGTTGGAATATATGCTTGCCACGGACAAGGTGGAAACCAGGTATGTTTTACACCCCTAACTCCTTTTTTAATTCTGTATATCATCAACCGGCGCTGCCTACGCATGCCGCAGGTTAACAGTTTATAGTTATCGTAACACTTTTTTTAAGCTAAACGTTTATTTTTCAAAATGATAAAAGGTTATTTTGTAAATATATTTAGAAACGATTTAGTCCTCGCCAGGTTTTTTTATTAAGTAATACTTTAATATTTAATAATATAGTAATTTTTAACCATTCATAAGTTTAAATAAATTAATTTATGAATCATAAAAATTAAAAGTGATTAGCGTGGTTGTTTGGATTTAGCACATTCATAAATGTACCGACTAACAATGATGGTTTTCTAGAACGGCCAGCTGATTACATGCACGGTTAACCGCGGTTATTGACTCGATTTTCGTAAATCTGATTCAATAATAAGTTAACTTCAGTTCCTTGTTAACAAATTAATATTTAACTCTATGAGCACAAGCGGTGTTACATATGTTACATATGATATGTATACATGTACCAAGGGGTTGGTTATAATTTTCAAGGTCTGAAATTTTGACCGCTATTAACTCTTATGGCATTTTCTGCACTAGGGCGTTATGGTCTTTGTTGAACTCAGCTCCTAGGGTCTGATTGAAAATGTCTTTCTAGTAAAATTAATTTCTAAAAAATCCAGATGGTTCTAAGGGTTTACCTAGAACCTTATAACTAACTCCGCTTGTAGTTTTTTTTTCGAAACTTGCAAATTGTAAATCACTATTAATACACTTAGTGTCTCGGTTCTCAATCTATAAAATCTCATCGAACGGTTATTTATAAGACCTAACAACCATAAACGAATTTTTTTGGTGAAGTATTTAGCATAAGGTCCTAAAGTGAACTTGTAACTGAATATTTTAAATGCATGTCTAAATTTGATAAGTATACAGTTGTATATTTGTTCCATTTTTTATCAAACTTTTTGATGACTTTTCTACACCTAACATAAAGCCAATTAAAACAGGGAATTTCATAAATGAAAATTCATTTTTGCTTTAGCATGATCCAAATTTTGATAAATTTGTCATTTGGTTCTTTTTCATTTGATTTTTTCGTTGTTTCCTGATTCGACATTTTCTAGGTATTTTCCTTCACGATGGATAACGAAATCAGGATAGATGATCTTTGTCTGGATGTCAGCAAAGCTCAAGGTCCAGTGGTTATGGTGAAATGCCATCATTTGAAAGGAAATCAATATTGGGAGTATAACGCTAAGGTAAGCAATATTAATCCGAGTCTGCAATGACAGAAACATTCATGTATCTTTAACCGATCGAAACCGGTTCTTCACATCTTTTTTCGAAGAAATCATGTCTTTTTGAATTATTTTCTAGGTGAAGACTTCCCACCGATCGACAAGTGTTATACAATAGTTATTTTTGCTATAAAAGCCCGTATTTTTGAGAGGTTATAAGGTCAAGTCAGTTTTAAATGAATTTTTGGTCAAGTCAGTTTTTTATGACTTGACCTTATAACTAGGGTACGAACGGTAGGCGTTGGATTTTTTAGATATTTCGTGAGGAGTTAGCTAGGTGGACCCTCTATCGCCACCTATAATAATAGAAAAAATTTTTTTGTTAAGGACCCGCAATCGCCAATTTTTTGGTCAAAATGCAGTATGTTTTTAGAAATGATGCCAGAAAGTATAGTGCGACACCTTGCGAAGGTCTGCAAAAAATGTCAGGCATGCTTTAGACAATAAGGTTGCTTCTCAAAAAAAAATTAGGAGTGGCACTCCATGGCNAGCCGGCGGTGCTACACAATTTGTGCTTGAGTGGCGAAATAACACTAGCATGTTGGTGGCGCATGGGTGTTAAGCAATGAGCAGTTATCGGTTATTTTTTCAAGGCGAAATTGACCCGTTAACTGCGTAAGGGTACTTAAATTGCGAGCTAAAATGGATCTAAAATGTTTTTTTTATTTCTCCAGCCTCGTATGACTCAATGTGATGGACAAAGAGACGTTCAAAGGTGGTCCTTCCATAACACCACGATACCCGGTTACGAAATGTAGAATTTTTTAAATGTTTCCAGTCATTGTATCTCCTTTTATACCTATTATTAACGTCTACTACATCTTGTCCTAGAAACAAACAAAAAAAATCATTGATTCGAACTTCTTTCTCAAATATTTTTCGTAGTGCAATTAACGGTGCTTAACATTAGATTAATTTACGTTTTTTCTCCACAAGAGCTATATATATTTATTCTAGAGGTCTCTGAGTATGAGCTGTATTAGTACATAGGTCCCTATGAATTGATCGTACATCTGGGCGATTTAATTTGAAAATTAGATTTGTATACATGTATACAGTATAGGTCGCTTTTTTTTTTCGAAGGTCCTGGACTTTTTCAGAACGCCCAGCTTCGGGTTTACGAGCTATCGACCTAATTTTTTTTTTACGTGATAGATACAATCTTTGTAAACGGGTTGACGGAGGGAATTCTTCGAATCAGGTCAAGGTCACCCGGAAATCAGCCGGAAGTGCCCAAAACTCGAATTAACACTATATTTTAGGAACTAGGTTATGGGTGACTTCGCGGAGCATTTAAAGTTTCGGCTTTTAGGAAGTGTTCGTATAATTTTTGAGTGATTTTTACGTGTAGTTAACAAAAAATTATGGCCCAATAGGCCCTATTTAATAATAAAATATTAAGAAAAAATAATGTAAAATTTTGCCATCCAACAGATTTTTTTTTTCACGCCAAAATTAAATTGTCCACACAAAGGTATGGTCTGTTCATGCGGTCTCTGGTGAATTTATAGTGTTTGGAATCAATGGTTGATTTCACACGGTGCATATTTAGCTCATTTTGGGGATAATTTTGGAAATATTTAGTACGTAAAAATCAGTATTTTGCACACGCGAGACACACCAAGCTTTCTTTCGAGAGTTTGTGGCCCTCCGACCCGAAAATAAACAATTTTCTGGGAAACCAAAAACGTTTTCTTTGAAAACACGCGGTGCCGTCTGTTAGTTATTCTAGTCTGTCACCTTGAGATTTCTTCCGTTTCTTCCACTTTGTTTTTGCACTCGGCCCATGTTCAGCGTAGAAGTTTATGTAGTGGAATTTCTTCCCGTGCATTTAGATTTATTTGTTTTTTTAAAGAGGACACACGATTTATAATAAGTGATAGATTATTATGTTTAGAATTATTACTTTTTTGCACCAAGTCTTCAACTTGAGCTTTACAAGATCACCTAAACTTGCAATTGGTTGCAACTTCTTTTTTTTGTGTACCAGTTCAAAAATGCAACTGTCATTGAATTTATTTAATATTTATATTTGATTATTGGTGTTGTTAACTTTAACCCACAAAGACATGATGCCTATTCCGAGGCCCACATTTCATCCGAACAAATTTTTTCCATATTTTTGTGGTTTAAAAAGATAAATTAAATTTCAGAAATGCTATTATTAATTTTATTAATTAACAAAACGTATTTTAAATAAGGTTGAAATGTATTACCTTTACCCTTTCATATCGACATTTCTAAGTGGAGTTTCAAATTTTACTAAAAAATAGCATTTGCAGTATTCCAGGTGGGTTATACATTTTTAGAGACGACATTTTCATTCTGCCCTATTTTATTGCAATATACATGGTTTCAAGATTAGGTCCGGGCTGTTTTATTTCTACATGAAACCATAAGGTTCAAATGACACTCGGATTGGTCCAACTAAGGTCTTAAAATACGTTTTTGTAGTTTTTTTTAAATCCCCTTTTTATGTTTAATTTGCCAATTTGGCAAAATATTACGTTTTTGAATTCTATAACAATGTAGCCATCGTGCATATTTAAAAAATATCAACAACTTCCCGAGCATGGCCAGATTTTAGCACATTCACAGACAAGGCCTAATATCACTTGGAAACATGGCCATAAGAATTTTCGTTTTACATACTGTAGTATTAGCAACAACTCTGAGTTCGCAATTTTCAGACAAAGGTTTTTTGGTTACGTTTTTTTATTTTTCTAATCATATTGATTTCAATGTGTTTCTCAACGCCCAACTGATAAATATGAGATTACTGTTACGCTGTCTGGAGCTTTTAATGAATTATATAGTCACTGAGAACTTTGAGGACCTCTTGTGGAATAATATATCAGATGTGGCAGTGTCTACCCCACTCGCCGTAAGACATAAAAACAGATGACACCAGTTACACCAAGTTACCTTTTTAATTGTCAAAAACTTACTGCCAGGCGCCACTCGGTGATTCAGTACAGAGGTGGTGTTAAAGAACAGATTTTTAGCAATGCTGTTACGCAGATAAAATTTAAGGTTTAGCTGGGATTCGAACTCGGAATCTCTCACTTCATGAACGTGAAAGTAGATTAGTTTATGAAAGGTCTTAATTCACGCTAAAATATGTGTACTAAATACACAGCACTCGGGTACTCTAGGCCAGCCCTGATCCAATTTTCATTCCTGCTGATTGCCAAAGTCATTGTGAAAGCTATAGATTGGGGTTCTAGAAACTTTTTAGAAAATTATCTAACTTGATTTTAGGGTTGTTTAGTCGTTTACAATACAATTGATATTTTGTAATTTACAGTTTCTTTTTCATTTTTGGCCAAGACAGTTTTTACAGTGTGCTTGCAACCACCCCTGTATTATTTTTAACAGTCCTTGTAGGGAAAATACGTTTTCTCGGTGCAATCTAATGACTTCATATTCTCTTAGTACCGGTGTGTACCCTGAGCAGGAAACTATCGATGAATGTGTTTCGAGTGTTTTCTATTAAACCATCCTGTTTATCTTATTCCACAACGTATAATCAAAATGCGGTTTTATAGTTGCTAACCCTCTTACTCCTTACATCACATGTGCCGAAGTAAAAAGTACAATGTTGTTTTATCTATTTCTGTCGTCTTCAATTTCAATATATTCAGTATATTACATTATTTATACGAAAATATATCATCTATTTCTATAATGTATTAGACCTTCATTTCTACTCTTATGCTTCAGTTTTAATTTTACTTTCTGTATCGATATTATATATTTATATATTTTTAGGACGTGTAAGATTTTCCCAATGACATACTATCGCTCTTTTGGGGGTCACGATTAATTCATAAAAAGTTAGCATTGGGGACATAAAAATTTTGAGATAATGGGCGAATTTGCGTTTAGTTTTAGGCTGCATTCACCGTCCTTCACGCAAACTAATGGAGGGTTGGTTATAACGTTTGAGCTTTTGGCCGTTATGACTTGATAAGGTTTTTTGGAAAATTTTTCGGTAAATTCATGTTGATAAACAATCTTTCTAATGGCTCTCTAAGGTCCGGAAAGGTCCACGTATGGCAATGGTTTTAGTTAAAAATATGATTTAGGGAAAATTTATCCTTATTTCTAGCTGCAGGTTCACGGTTTATAAAATTTTTATTCAACATTGTTTGAAGGAGTTAAATGGAGTTTTTTTTCGTTAATTATTTTAAGGTCATAAGGCCTTGTTAAGTGCAGATTTTATAATCACCCCGTTTCTGTGGTCATTCGATAACGAAACAAATAGTTTTGAACTAAATGGTGGATTTTTTGTGAAGTCCATATTCATCATCATTACCCCTAGCCTTTATAATATACGTGATTAAATTATTGAGGGTTTAATTTGTTTCCAGTGCTTGGCCATTTCTCCCAGATTACTTCTTCTGGTATAGAACATTTTTTGCCAGATGGCTCTGTATGAGGAAGTGACAGACCGGTTAACTGTTCAAAGCTTTATTTATTAAATACAAAAAATATCATTGTGACATAAAGTGAAATAATCGTTGTTGTCTTTTTTGGTTTAGTGAGATCCGCTTTAATTTGAACGAAATTATACATTAAAAATGTACATTAAAATTTAGTAAGTATTTCAACTTGAAACTTTCAAGATGAAAATAAATCAGTACTTTATAAAAATGTATTGC
Source organism: Oikopleura albicans (assembly GCA_004367875.1). Classification (NCBI taxonomy): domain Eukaryota; kingdom Metazoa; phylum Chordata; class Appendicularia; order Copelata; family Oikopleuridae; genus Oikopleura; species Oikopleura albicans. The sequence goes on along the minus strand of SCLG01000011.1, from coordinate 785,964 downwards.
TTGATATTTTTTAAATTTAAAATATACTGTTTTTATTTTATTTTAAAGCTTTTTTAAGTGCATATATTTTAATTTTAGAAATTAAAAATTTAGTATTAAAAAAATTTTTTTTTTTTGAATTTTATATTATTAATATTAAAACAATATAACTTTTGTAAATTTTATAAAATTAGTTTTTTTTANAAATCAGAAAATTATTTTTTTGGCAGTTCTTCAAAAGTTTTGATTTGGCGTTTTTTTTTCGAAGTTTGAGAGAATGAATATCAATATAGAAAGTAAAAAAGGCGGGTCGTATTTTTTCTCGGAAAATAGGTCGTGGCTTCTGTAATTCAGTATTCAAATTGCTTATCTTGACTTACCTTACCTAAGATAAGCCAATAAAGGCCAATTTTTTGGCTGACATGCCCAGCTCTGGGCCAAACACACTCATGTGAGGTGATAATGGTAATAACTCAGCTCATATAAATAGACATGTTTGAGTGAATCATTTTTAGCCGAATTGTGATTCACACGAAGCTAAAAAGCTATATTGGATTATCAATGTCGTAATTATTCTGAGGTTGATCGACACATTAGGCTTAGATCTCAATTAGATACTGTCCAAGGACTCGCATTGCGCTAATTTATTAATAGACTTTTTTAAGATGAATTATAATTTACTGCGCAAATCATAAATAGACGTTATGGGCACAGGGACTGTTATGTTATATAACCTTGTTCAGCTGTAAAAAACACGGGGTAAAATCTTGACTTTCTAGGATAGAATTTGCACTAAAGATGAAAGTAAGCATATTGCGCTTTCAAATTCGCACATTGTTTTTTTAGTTTTTTTCTGAAATAGACACAACACATGACCAAATGCCCAAATAACCTTCTATTCAAAGGTACTAAGTAATCGAAAATTTCCTATCATTCATTGACCAGCCAATGACTGTCTTCTCTGATCGATAATTGACTATGTGTAGGATGATTTGATTTCTTCATAAAATGACCGGAAGCGTTCAGAGCCAATCAATGATCGGTAATATTTAACTGCTAATGCACGAAATGATCTCCTATGGAGTTTTCGTGAGACCAGTTATTCTCCGAAAATGTAGTATCGAGCTATCTTTCGAAATACCGCGTGTTGGAGCTCCAACTGTCGCGGTAATGTCAAAATAGCGTGGAACATCGTACATTTGAAGATTGTAGGAAAATTTGTCAAAGCCCGACAGTTTGAGCTTGACCACACTGTATAGTGTATGCAAATTGTGCATGGGCTGTATAAATATATTTATTGACAAAAAAAAATCATTTTAGGAATCAATTTTGAGAAGCTTTTAGGGCTAACAGTTAGAAAGATCAAGGACAGTTAAAAACGGGCGTGCCGAGTCCACTTTCATCAAAGAAAAACAATTGTTATGTTTTATCGATTAGTTTCAAGTACAAACAATAATCTCGTAGATTTTATACCGATTTTTTTTGTCATTGTTTTTCTCCGTTACGGTACTATAGATCGGATTCAGGTGTGAAAGGTTCAGGCCAAAGTTCAATCTGCAGGTCAAATAAGGACTTTTTTATGATTTTGTTTTTTACGAGCGGTAAATTTATAATTCTCAATTATCATTCTCAATTGTGTTTAATAGAGAAAATCATTTACGACGGATTAGGGTGTTCGCGCAACCAACAGGACAATTGCGAAAATCCGGTTACAAAATTATTGTTAGTTTTCGTCTTGTGAGTAACACATGATATTTATGTTCTGAAACTTCTATTTTCGTAACGTGAAATTGTTTAGTGTCTCCGAGAAAAATGACTCAAAAATATTTAAAAAAAATAGCAGAAATCCGAAACGTACATTCTCCTTCATGCATGAAAAGACCTGGGTTTTTACCTGATTTATTTTTTTATCTGGAAATCCGCGAAATTACATTTAAATAAGGGTCTTGCATTCACTGATCAGTACAGTACTTTACCACCATAAGAGCCGTTTTGGTATTAAAAATGTCGACTTAAAAGTGCTTATTTTCGGAGGTTTTGGAAACATTTTTTCTCTGAAAAACTCGGCCCTAATAGGAGTTAGGACTGTCTATAAATAACAACTTTAAGTGTTAAGAGTTGGAGTAATCACCATTGAATGAATTTTTCGCGTTAAAACTTTTTGAATCTTTTTCGTGATGAACGCTCTGTATGAATAAAGTCATGCAATATTTTTATACCCAAAATAGACGTATGTAATTTCATTAGAATTGACTTTTACATAAATGACACCTAAAATACGATTGATGTTGAGTTAGGGTCGTTTTCGTTTGAATAACTAAGCAACAACAAAAAAAACTTATGTTCTTCTGAGCCCGTCTCGCTTAACAGATGATGGTCAGACTTGGTCAGCTGCTTTTGTATCACGTTTCCAATCATTATGACTTTGTCTTAACGATTTTCTTTTTTTTTGGCCACATTTTTCGGGAAAATCCTTAGGGATATATAGTGTGTGGGGTTTTTCCGTGATTAGCCATTTCTGAATACGGCTATCAACTCAGTATAAACGTATGATTGTGTAAGTACTGCTGTATTCGGTACGTACTAGATAAAAGAGCTTAGCGAATCGCATTACAACCGCAACACGCTTTTGCTCCCATTTATAGATTTTCAGTTTTTTTCACTTTTTTTCTTCTTTTTTTTTGTGTGTAAAAAACAATTTATTTATTTTTTGACTAGTTCTAAGAGAAGTAGAGAAGAAAATGAAACACAAAACAAAAACTCTGATGGCTATTTTATCATAAGATCTTGTTTATGAATGACGTTCAAGGACACATCGTTAATTTTTTTTCTTTTTTTTTTTTTGAAAAAAACATAACCAAAATTGATTGCGTGCGACATTTAAAACCGATGTTTTTTGCGCGCGTTCTGTTTTTGACATTCACCCAGCGGGAAGAACATACACTAGTATTGGAAATTGAAATTAAAAACAACGACAATAAAGAAAAGTTATTTCACGTGCTAGAGAGAAAATAGTGAGAAGAAAAAAGCAGCAAAAATAAGTACGAGTTTATAAGATTATCGTTGTTTCTTTTCGTAAAGTCATTTTTTAGTGAACCCGCTCTGCGGGGGCCACGCGGGATGATGACTAAGCCTCTAAATGACTAAGTTTTTACAAACAAGTTTTTGAAAGGATATTCAATTGTTTAAAATGAGCTCTCATATCAAAAATTTTCTTCAGCAATCAAGTGCAAAAACCATTACACACAAAAATTAGATCGACACCATATAAAAACTTAAGGTACACGATTTAATTTCTTCGGAAAAAATACGTGGGTTGAAAAATTTCACTTTCTAGAATTTAGCTCAAATGCCCTTGAGTCACTGATTATGGATATATTATATATATAATTTTTTCGAGCTCAAGTACAAAAATTATGTCGAAATATGTGAACATTGATGGTGACTCGTATGATCACCCAACTAGTGGTCAATGAGAGGGATATGATGGGTAAATGCATATTGCAGGCCGAATTAGTGGTATAAATATATTTATTAAATCCGCAAGATACGAGATGGTCTATCGATTTTTATGTCATTTGATGCAGAAAAGAAAACGTTCGATTGTTCTGTACCTTCGACTTAAAATATTTTTTTTCTCTTCATGTTTTTTTTTGTTTTCACGATGGTACAACATATGATAAGTGTTTTAGAGTAGTTAAATTTGCTTTTGATGTGTTTAAGAGATAAAGGCGATATTGTTTGGAAGAAAATAAGGATATAATTTAAATTTATATTTAAGGCACGGCATATGTTGGAAAATATTCAAAAATCTTTAGTATATATATGTTTTATCTCACACGTGTATTTTTGCTTCACGCTTCATACTGAAAACATAACACTTGAAATCGCCACAACATGTTGCAACAATCGCACGCGCTGTAAGAGTTAACATTAAAAAAAGTTTTACTTAGTTATAAATTGTAATAAACTCAAAAAAAAATTTTTTTTATGCCGCGTTACTTTTAACTCCTGGAGCGCGATTTTTAGTTACACACCCGGTTGATTTTTGAGTATGCCACCTAAAATACACGTGTAGCACCTTAAACGGCCTAAATAAATACATACTAGCTTTTCAAAAACAATTATTTGATTACACCAGGTGCGCGGTTATCTTTCAAAATCATATTGAAAATTAGTGAAAGATAACGACGTAGTGCGTGGGCGGATAAACCGGAAAACTTTTACGTCAAAAAAGTGAAAGATAACGAAACAAACGGGAAATATTGAAAATAACTGACGCACCCGGTGTATCATATTTGTGTCTCTATAACGTTGAGTTTTTTTTTCGAAGTAAAAAAACAAAAATGCTCAGGAATTTTTGAAAGATTTCAAAATCTATGGTCGAGAGATATTTGTTATTAAAAATGAGTCAGAACAATTCCCTGAGTCAAGAGCTACTCAGAGTAACCTACTCGGGATTAATTTAAATAATTAATAATTGATTTATATCTGTTACATAATTGGTTACATGAATGATGGTGATTAATTAATTAAAGGAATGAAATATGGCCTGTAATATAAACTAATCTCAAATTATACATGTATCGGATTTTTCCCTAAAATGGGATTTTTGTATTTTAAGCTTTGCTTTGGATGACAATTACGAGAAACAATAAAAGAGACAGAAAATTTTTTTTGAAATATTAAAAAAAAACTGTGGCTTATCAGACAGTGTTTTGTTTTTGCAATTCGGGAAAAAACCTTTTTGTAGACTTTTTTGACAAAACAATGTTAGATTTTGCCAGATGGCACATTTTTGGGCAAAAGAGAAATTTATCTTGATTTGGATATTAATAGAGGTTTTTGAAAAACCTGTTAATTGAAACAGGTTACCTTTTATTTAATTAAAAGGTCCAATAATTGTTCTGTTATTAATGTTTGATCTAAAAAAAGTTTTTACTTTCTCTCCGGTAAAATCATGTCGTTTCAAATTGAATTTCTAAATAAAACGAAAACTGTTAATATGTATTAAAATTAAAAAAAAATCTGACTCTAAATTCGGCCTTACCGGTCAACCAAAAATCAGCAATTTCAAAATCTGGTCCAGAGATTTTTACAAATTGTAGTTAAACTAAGCCGTAGTATTCCATATTTCAATAAACTCGAAATTAAATTTGTTTATTATTACGTAAAAATACATTTTTTTTCCTTATGCATAACTTTTTTTATCAAAGATTTTTTGATCGATTTGAAAAATCGATTTCCAAAGATGCTAAACAGAGTCTGGTAGTAAATACTTTTGCGTGCAACATCTTTTTTGCTCCTTCTTTTGTGTGTGTTGGTGTGTAGTCGGAGAAGCTGATAACTCCGTTGGGATTCCCCAGAAAGAAAAAAGAAAAAAAATACGTTCACTTTTGTCATTCTAAACTTTTATGCGTGTTTTTTTTCTTCGGTTTTCAAGAAGAAAATGTCTTTTTTTTGTGTATTTTATTATTCGATGCCGCTCATCCAACATTCTTTATGGAATATGTTAATTGCACCCAAGACGACCAACTTTTTTTGGGCTAAAAAGGGTGGATGTCTATAATTAAAAATCGGGAAAAAGAGATAATAAAGTAAGCGTTTACTTTGTCAATATTAGAGCATTATCACGAAAATAAAACGAGAACTAGAGAGATATATTCGGTGGTTAGAGATTTGGTTGCAATATTGGTTGACCTTCTTACGGGTTAATTTGAGGAGATAAATTTAGATCAAAAACGCTGTACGAAAGAAGACAGCCAAAATGTTGTATTATTTTTTTCGAATTAAAAATCAATAATAATTTATTGATAAGGATATTTATTCGGGTTTAATATTGAACATGGCTGTTGACAATGTGTCATTCGTGGTCATATAATACGGCTTCAAGCGTCAGTTATATAAATATGTTTTTTTTACGAATTTAAGGGCATATTATGCAGGGGGTATGGTTATAAGGTCAGAAGGTGTGACCGTTATAAGGTCAAGTTATCTTTTTTGCACTAAGGGCAAGTCATTTTTTTTTTGCAAAAGGTCAAGCCAATTTTTTTGTAAAGCATGTTTTTTGGGAAAAAATGTTTGAAATCATGTCTTTTTAGGCTTTTTTTTTTGGATGAAAAAGTGTAAAAAGACATGATTTTATTCTAGATTTTGAAAAGTTTAACTCATCAACAGAGCTAAGTAACTTTCAATATGTTCAAACATTAGACAGACGTCATTTTAGAGGGATAAGATGAGAAAAAATAAGATCAATTCGTTTTTGTTTTGTTTTGTGACTTATATTGATAAGTATTTTGAAATACGATGAATTGATTTGAAGAAACGCTTTTTGAGTGGAATCTTGGAACTGATATTCGTCGGTGAAAACCGGCCATGCATTGATCGTATAATCAATAGACCTCTGCATAAAGTGCGAATGAATTGATTTCAATACGTTCAAAAGGGATTCACTTTTAGACCAATATTTATATCTATCTATGTGTATAAATATATATATATATATATCTCATGGACCACGCGTTGAGGTGGATTCTCTAGAGAATTATACGTGATTTGACCAGTGGCTATGAATATCGAATTGAACTTTGATAAAAGCTGAAATAATCCTAATGATTAAGCGGTCACATAATCATCGATGTGATTTAAAACACAACATTTAACACTTGGCTACTAAAATTTTATTTGCAATTTTTGGCTTTTTCTTAAGTTTTTTTTTCAAATACAGGGAGTCAACTTTGAAATAACTAATGAGAAGAGGTTCACATGATTTTCTAGATAAAAAGTATGAAAAGACAATATTTGTATAGAAAAAAAGCTCTCATGGGCCATGTGATATGGGATTTTTTTTTCTGTACAAATATTGCCTTTTTATACTTTTTATCTAGAAAATCATGTCTTTTCGGACTTTTTTTCAGACAACAAAAAGTTTTAAAATTGGTTTTAAGGTCAAGTCATTTTTTTAAAATGCATTTAAGATCAAGTGAGTTTTTTAGTTCATTGACCTTATAACCATCACCCCCTGTAATAATTAGATTTTTTTTTCTTGAAAAGTTCAAAGCGGTCTCCGGTTCTCAATATATTATTCATATACGTAAACGGAGTTATACCGCGTTTCCCGCCTAAACTGCTACACGGATACTATGCTACAGGCATACTAGCCGTGTATCAGTTTAGGCGGTAAATAGGGTACAGACGGGGAGACAAGAGACGATGACGAGTTAAGCACGAACGATATTTGTAAAAGATCCAATTTAGTTACAGTTTCAGACAAGTATAGATATAAATTATTTATATGCTTGTCTCAAATTATTATATAAATTGAATTAAAAACTATATTAAATCGCAGACTCTATGGGCCATATATTTACCAGAAAACTGAAAATTATCGTACTAGACTATTGTAAATTTAAAAGAGATGTTTGAATTTTCAGTTAAAATTTTTAAAACCTAATGATGATCAAAAGCGTCCTTATAAGTCGTGACCTTATAAGTTATAACCATCGCCTCTTTATGTAGTTCTCAAGATATTAAATGCTGAGCCAACGATTTCAGTAAATTATAGACTATAATTTATAGCGCAAACCGGTATAATTTTACTTTTTTTCTAGATATTAATATTTGTTTTCAATTGTTTTTCGCTGTTTATGACCAGAACGTTATTTGTGTAAGCGAGCACGATTTAGTTTATGTTTTGTGAGTTTTTCCCCCTCATTTTGGCCGCAAATTGATTTTTTTGTTTTATTTTTAGATGATTCGGTGAAGAGATCGTGAATACCAACCATCCGACGGAACCCAACATTGGGCGTGCCTGTTGACCTTAATCGGAAGATTTTGGGGGTTATCAAAACAAGAACAACAAAAAAACCCAAAAAAAGACCACAAAAAACGCCCTGGGCACATTTTTTGAGAAAACAAATATTTTATTTTAAAATTTCGTCGCCAACCCGTTGCGCTGGCGTCCTCACATCCAACTCCTGATTGTTTTGTTTTTTTCTTTTCTGCTGATTTTTTTCTGAATGAAATCAGCAACTAGTATTCCCCAATACAGAAGTGATTATTCAAACTCCTTTCACGGACCCTCTTTCCCGAAGGAATCATCTCAGGTAATTATAGACTTACGTGTAATGGCCAGTTCGATATATGTTTTTATTTTTGATACTTGTTTTGTAAGCGGAATGTATTCTAGAATGGTAATAAAGCGCTGCCGCCGATAAATTCAACAAAAATGTACGAAGGTACCGGTGATGCCAGCCATAGGCGGAGCTCTGCAAGGACAGGCGGTTCATCATCACAACACCGCCCACCACAACAGGTAAATTATTCATTAATGTTATAGGTTTGTGTGTATAAGGTTGCAGGTGTGGTTGTTTGTAAGGTCGAAACTGTTTGTTTATAACGACCCAGTTGTACAGTGGTGGTTGGTTATAAGCGTAGACCAAATGATTTTTTTGGCTATAAACGTAGACCAGCCAAAAATCTGGTCTAAAAAGCCAAAAAAGACATGATCTATGTTGAAAAAGTGACTTGGCCTGATGTGGTGGTCCAAATGCCTAAAAACTAATACCAAGTCACTTTTTCAACATAAATTAAGTTTTTTTTGGC